>JBBYHK010229446.1:0-30569 GCA_038382065.1 Adansonia grandidieri | reverse complement strand
TCTAGGGAAAATGGTGGGAAGAAAAGCTTTTTTTGCCAAATAATAGCATCAAGATTGTGTATCCTAATCCGAAGAAAATGATTATAAGGCCTAATCACTAAAAGAATGGATATTACTATGAGAAACTAGATTTTTCTCACTTAACGTAAGAGCTTTATTCTAAGGAAAATGGTGAAAAGAGGAGTTTTTTTTTTGCCAAACCAAACCAAAGCATCAATATCGTGCATCCTAATGAGAAGATTATGATTATAGTGCCTAATCATGAAAAAAGTAGGGATTATTATATGATTCCAAGTTTGCCTCTATTGACTGACGAGCTTTGATTTTACAAAAAATGTTGGGAAGAAAAGCTTTTCTTGCCAAACCAAAGCATCAATATTATGTATTCCAATTAGAAGATTGTGATTCTAATGCCTAATCACAGAAAAAATATAAGAATCCATGTTAGTTTTATTTAACAAATGAACTTCAATTTTGGGAAAAATGATAGAAAGAAAAGCTTTTCCTACCAAGCCAAAGCATCAATTCCATGCATCCAAAGAGGAAAATGTGATTATAGTGTCCAATCACAAAAGGAATAAAAATGCTTATAAGAATCTAAATTTGTCTTATTTGATGGACTAGATTCTAAGGAAAATGGTGGAAAGAAATGCTTTTCCTGCCAAACCAAAGCTTCAATATCATGTATCCCAATGAGAAGGTCATGATTATATTGCCTAATCATGAAAGAAATGCAGATTATCACAAGAATCCAAGTTTATCTCATTTGACAGATAAACTTTGATTCTAACAAAAAATAGAGGAAAAAAAAACTTTTTTTGCTAAACCAAAGCATCAATATCATGCATCCTAAAAAGAAGAATGTGATTATAGTGCCCAATCATAAAAAGAATGGAGATTTTCATGACAATCCAAGTTTATCTCATTAAATAGATGTAACATAGATTCTAAGGAAAATGATGGAAAGAAAAGCTTTTCTTACCAAATCAAAACATGAATATCATGTATCCTAATGAGAAGATCATAATAGTAATGTGTAATCAAGAAAAGGATGGAGATTATTTCCAGAATCCAAGTTTGCTTTATTTGATGGATGAACTTTGGCTCTAAGGAAAATGGTCGAAAGAAAGCTTTTCTTGCTAAGCTAAAGCATCAATATCATGTGTCCCAATAAAAAAAATGATTATAGTGCCTAATCATAGAAGAATGAATATTGTTACCAGAATCCAAGTTTGTCTTATTTTATGGATAAACATAGGTTCTAAGGAAAATATTGGAAATAAGATTTCTTTTGACAAACCAAGGCATTAGTATCGTGCTTCACAATGAGAAGATCATGATTATAGTGCCTAATTGTGAAAAGAATGGAAATTATTATGAGAATCCATGTTTTTCTTAGTTGACAGGCAAACTTTAATTTTAAGAAAAATGGTGGGAAGAAAATCTTTTCTTGCCAAACTAAAGCATCAATATCATATATCCCAATAAGGAGAATATGATTATTGTGCCCAGTCACTAAAAGAATTGAGATTCTTATAAGAATCCAGGTTTTTCTCATTTAATAGATGAGCTATCATTCTAAGGAAAATGGTGGAAAAAAACTTTTCTAGTTGAACGGAAGCATTAATATCATGTATCCCAATGAGAGAATCTTGATTATAGTTGCTAATTATGAAAGGAATAAAGATTATTATAAGAACCTAAGTTTGTCTCATTTGATGCTCAACTCAGATTCTAACAAAAATAGTGGAAAGAAAAAGTTTTGCTGCTGAGCTAAAGCATCCTAAAGAGAAGAATATGATTATAGGGCCGAAACACAAAAAGAATAGAGATTCTTATGAGAATCCAAATTTGTCACATTTGACAAATGAGCTTTGATTCTAACAAAAATGTTAAAAAGTGGAGCTTTTCTTGCCAAAAGAAAGCATCAAGACTGTGTATCCTAAAGAGAAGAATTTGATTAGTGCCCAAGCACAAAGAGAATGGAAATTCTTATGAGAATCCATTTATGTCGTTTAACAGATGAACTTTGATTCCAAGAAAAATGGTGGAAAGACTTCCTTGCCAAACCAAAAGGTCAATATTGGGTATCACAAAGAGGAAAATGTCATTATAGTGCCCAATTAAAAAAAGAATGGAGATTCTTATAAGAATCTAAGTTTGTCTCTTTGATGGATTAACTTTGATTCTAAAGGAAATGGTGTGACGAATAGCTTTTCCCGCCAAACCAACGCATCAATATTGTGTATCCCAATAAGAAGATCGTAATTATAGTTCCTAATCATGCAAAGAATAGATATTATTATGAGAATCCAAGATTGTCTTATTTGACAAATAAACTTTGATTCTAACAAAAATGATGGTAAAATAGGCTTTTCCTGGAAGCTAAAGCTTTTATATCATATATCTCAAATAGAAAAATGTGATTGTAGTACCCATTACAAAAAGAATAGAGATTCTTATAAGAATCCAAGTTTATCTCATTTAATGATCAAACTTTGATTCCAATGAAAATGGTGGAAAAAAAACTTTTCTCGCCAAACCAATGCATCCATATCATGTATCCCAATGAGAAGATCATGATTATAGTGCCTAATCGCAGAAAGAATAGAGATTATTATAAGAATCTAAGCTTGTCTCATTTCACGGTAGGAAAAAAAGCTTTCATTATCATTCTAAAGCATCAATATTATATATCCCAATGAAAAAATCATGCTTCTAGTGCCTAATCTTGAAAAAAAGTGAGATTATTATAAGAATCTAAGTTTACCTCATTTTATGGATGAACTTTGATTCTCAAGAAGGTGCAAGGAAAAAAAACATTTCTTGCCAAACCCAAGTATCAATATTATGTATCCCAATAAGGAAAAAGTGATTACAGCGCCTAATCATAAAAAAATGGAGATTGTTAGATAATCCAAGTCTATATCATTTCACGTACAAACCTTAATTCTAAGAAAGATGACAAAAAGAAAAGCTTTTGTTGTCATACCAAAGCATCAATATCATGTATTTTAATGAAAAGATCATGATTATAGTTCCTAATCAAGAAAATAATGGAGAATATTATGAGAATCCAAGTTTTGTCTCATTTAATGGATAAACTTTAATTCTAATGAAAATGGCAAAAAGAAGAGCTTTTCTTGCCAATCTAAAGTATCAACATTATGTATCCCAATGAGAAAACCATGATTGTAGTTCCTAATCATGATCATGAAAAGGATAGAGATTCTTACAAGAATCTAAGTTTGTATCATTTGATAATTGAACTTTGATTCTAAGAAAAATGGTGGAAAGAAAAGCTTTTCCTGCCAAACAATAACATCAATATCACGTTTCCCAATGCAAAGAAAGTGACTATATAGACTAAATACAAACAAATAAAGATTACTATAAGAATCTGAGTTTGTCTTATTTAAGGGATGAACTATGATTCTATAGAAAATGGTGGAAAAAAAGGTTTTCTTGCTAAACCAAAGCATTAATATCATGTATCCCAAAAAGGAGAATATGACTTTTATGAGAATGGAGATTTTTATGAGAATCCAAGTTTGCCTAATTTGACGAATGAACTTTGATTCTAAGAAAATTGGCAGAAAAAAGAGCTTTTCTTGCCAAAATAAAGCATCAATATCATGTATCCTAAAGAAAAGAACGTAATTATACTGCCCAAGCACAAAAATATGGAAATTCTTATGAGAATCCAAGTTTATCTCATTTGATGGATAAATTTTGATTAAAAAAATAGTGAAAAAAAAAACCTTTCTTGCCAAATCAAAGCATCAATATCAGGTACCCTAAAGAGGCGAACGTGATTATAATGCCTAATCACAAAAGGAATAGAGATTTTTATAAGAATGCAAGTTTGTCTCTTTTAATGAATGAACTTTGATTCTAAGAAAAATGGTGAGAAGAAAAGCTTTTCTTGCCAAAGTAAAGCATTAATATCATGTAACCTAATAAGAAGATCATGATTATAGTTCCTAATTAGGAAAAGAATGGAGACTAGTATATGAATCCAAGTTTGCCTCATTTGATCAATGAACTTTGACTTTAATGAAATGGTAAAAAAAAAGCTTTTTTTGATAATCAAAAGCATTAATATTGTGTATCCCATGAGAAAAATCATGATTATAGTTCCTAATCACAAAAAGGATGGAGATTATTATGAAAATTTATCTTATTTGATGGATGAACTTTAGTTATAAGGAAAAATAATGGAAAGAAAGCTTTTCCTATCAAATAGTAGCATCAATATCGTGTATCCCAATGTGCGAAAAGTGAATATAGGGCCTAAGGAAAATGGTGAATGAACTTTGATTCTAAGGAAAATGGTGAGAAGAAAAGCTTTTCTTGCCCAAGTAAAGCATTAATATCATGTATCCCAATAAGAAGATCATGATTATAGTTCCTAATCGGGAAAAGAACGGAGATTATTATAAGAATCCAAGTTTGCCTCATTTGACTGATGAACTTTGACTTCGATGAAATGGTAAAAAAAAGAGTTCTTTTAACAATCAAAAGCATTAATATTGTGTATCCCATGAGAAAATCATGATTATAGTTCCTAATCACGAAAAAGAAAAGGATTATTATGAAAATCCAAATTTGTCTTATTTGACAGATGAACTTTAGTTGTAAGAAAAATAGTGAAAAAAAAGCTTTTCCTATCAAACAATAGCATCAATATCGTGTATCCCAATGCGCGAAAAGTGAATATAGGGCCTAAACAAAAAATATGGAGATTACTTTGAGAATCCAAGTTTGCCTCAGTTAATAGACAAACTATAATTCCAACAAAAATGGTGGAAAGAAAGGTTTTTCTTGCTAAACTAAAGCATCAATATCGTATCCCAAAAAGATGAATGTGACTATAGTGCCCAATCAATCACAACAAGAATGGAGATTCTTATAGGAATCCAAGTTTGTTTCATTTAACAAATGAACTTTGACTTTAAGAAAAATGGTGGAAAAAAGTGCTTTTCTTACTAAAACAAAGCATCAATATCATGTATCCTAAAGAGAAGAATGTGATTATAGTGCCCAAGCACAAAAAGAATGGAAATTCTTATAAGAATCTAAGTTTGTCTTGTTTAAAGATGAACTTTGATTTCAAGGAAAATAGTGGAAAGAAAAGCCTTCCTTGCCAAAACAAAGCATTAATATTGGGTTTTCAAAAGAGGAAAATGTCATTATAGTGCCCAATCATAAAAAGAACGAAGATTCATATAAGAATCCAAGGTTATCTTATTTGACAGATGAACTTTGATTATAAGAAAAATGGTGGAAAGAAAACCTTTTTTACCAAATCAAAGCATCAATATTAGGTATCCCAATGAGGAGAATGTAACTATAGTGCCCAACGATAAGAAAAATGAAGATTCTTATAAGAATTCAAGCTTAGCTTATTTAAAAAATAAACTTTGATTCTAAGGAAAATGGTGGAAATATAGTTTTTCTTCCTAAATCAAAGCATCAATATCAGGTATCCCAAAGAGACGAATGTGATTATAGTGCCCAACCATAAAACAAATGTAGATTTTTTTAAAAATCCAAGTTTATCTCATTTAATAAAAAAACTTTAATTCCAAGAAAAATGGTGGAAAGAAAAGTTGTTCTTACTAAATCAAAGCATCAATATCATCTATCCCAAAAAGGATAATATGACTATAGTGCCCAATCACAAAGAGAATTGAGATTCTTATGAGAATCCAAGTTTGTCTTATTTGACAGATAAACTTTGATTCTAAGGAAAATGGTGGAAAGAAGAGCCTTTCTTGCAAAACCAAAGCATCAATATCATGTATCCTAATGAGAAAATCATGATTATAGTGCCTAATCATAAAAAGTAGAGATTATTATAAGAATCCAAATTTATCTCATTTGATGGATGAACTTTGATTCTATAGAATATAGTGGAAAAAAGAGCTTTTCTTTTCGAACCAACGTGTATTCTAATAAGGAGAATGTGATTATAGTGCCCAATCATAAAAAGAATGGAGATTCTTATAAGAATCTAAGTGATGTGATCATGCCGTGCAAGAAAACATAAAGGATGTTCTAAAGGACATATAGATAATATCCCAAAGGACTTCCAAGTACCAAGTAGACTTTTACATGAGCTCAAGCTAAACAACTACAAAAAGGTATGCAGGGATTGATCAACAAGCTATTTATACAAGAAGCTAAAAATGGAGATTGTGTAGATGTGGATTTTAGGGAGGAGGTAGGCTTTAATCAACCATGCTTAGTCAACTTACTTCAGGCTTATGAGCAAGTTATTTAGTGCTTAGGCCAAATGTTGATATTTAGGCTTATATGTTGTTTACTTACGAGCCAGACCTTTTTAATGAGTGGCACGTGCTTATCAGATGCTATTTTAATTGTTTTAAGTATCTATATCAAGTGTCGATGCATTGAGGTACAATTTATTGGGCTTTGGGCTGTGTTTTGACATTTTAATTGGCCATCTAAAGGCCTATATGAGTTTCACTTGTTAGGATGTCTTAGGTTTTAATCTTTTGGCTATAAATAGTCTGTTGTAATTGTAAGACTGGTTTTTAGTTTTTCTTCAGATTATTAAGATAGGTAGTCTTCTTGGTGATGTCAATTCCATTAAGTTTTTCTTTGGACTCCAGTAGAAGTTCTCAAGGTTACTTTAATCTTGTGGCATTCAACTTTGATATTCTTTGTTTGCAATTGATACTAAAACATTGGGTGAAGTTTCTAGGTCCCTTGGTTTTATTAGTTTGTGTTTTGTATTTAAATTATTGAGTCAAGAATCCTAGTTTGTTTCTTATTATTTTTTTAGGTTTCTACTCTTTGATCCAAATTATTATTCGGGGGTTCTAGGACATCGTTCTTCGGGTTTTCACATCAATTGGCATCAAAGCTTTGGTTCAAATCAAAGTAATCTATCTATTGTTTCTTTTATCAAGTTGTTCTCTTCTGATTAGCCTCTTAATTTGTTGCTGATCATTAGTTAACTGTTTAAAAAAAAAAAAAGAGAAGGAAAAAAAAGTAAAAAAAAAAAGCAATTTTTGTTCTAAAATTTAGAGAGCTTAGTCTGATTTTACCCCTTTATGTTGACTAGATTTAATTCTTTCCTTGTTTGATATCTTGGTAGTCTTTATTTTTTTCTTTCCAATCACTTCTCTGATTTTGTTGCCTTTGTTGTATTCTTTATAATCTCCTTTTTTCTCTAAAACTAACTGATATTTCAGATCAACCAAATCCTATACTTTCTTTTTCTGATATCTTGGTTGTTTCCTATTTAATCTCTTTCCAATCGATTTTCTTTCTAATCAATTAATTGATTGATTAACGTTTTCCTAATTTTTAGTGTTTGCAGTTTTAGTTCTTCCTACACCCAATCACCACAATTTACAAAATATTAATTGTTTTGTTCCTCTTTTATTGTTTTTCCATTAGGTTTTTAGGTCATATGCATAAACTAAGTTAGCCCTTACCTTTTATTATTTACTTTAATTTCTCTAGTCATTTTTTATTTTCATATGTCTTTATTCCTTTTGTTGGCCTTTCTTTATTTCCATTTAGTTCATATGCAAATTTAAGAGTTATCAGCAGTTTAAATTGTTTCAAATTGAATTTAATTTTTGATTGCTTTATTACGAGTGTCTTAAAAGGACCAAAAAAATTCTACAGTGGCAAAAGGCATGAGAGAGTGAGATCATTAGAGTAAGACAAAAGCCAAATCGAGTGAAAACATGGGTGCAAGTCCTAAATTAAGGATAAATACATGATGGAGTTATTTTTTTGAGGTCCTAACTAATTTCTGTTATTATAAGTATGAATTTGGTAGGAAAAGGCATGAAGGCATCCAAATAGGATGGTAGTAGTAGTGAAAAGCAAGAAACATAGCCAGAACTTGTTTCACTCTTCAGGCTATACAATAATAGTTTGAAAGAATGCAACTTGTCTTTTGAAATCTTCAAGATAGAATCGTTAGACAAGAAGTTACAATTGCAAGGCTGAGAAGAGAGAAAGTAAATGAAAAGAGAAAGAACAGACCAAATATCCAATCTTTGAAAGAGATGAGCCGATGGATAAAGAAGAGAATAGAAATGAGGTAGCATACATGAATGCTAGAAGATTTGCACAAAGAAGAGCTAGGCAAAATCGCTAGCCTAGAAGAGAGCATAGAAATAATGATGGTATGGACCAAAATCTTAGCAGCATTAAACTAAAGATTCCTCCTAGGTGGGAATGAAAAGTGGAGCTTGTCTTTGAATGCCAACATTATTCAAAAGAAAAGAAGGTGAAACTTGCTACAGTTGAATTTACAGATTATGTGATTGTTTGGTCAAATCAAGTTATTCTTAGTCATCATAGAAATTTAAAAAGACCTATAAAAACTTGGCCTGAGATGAAAGCTATAATAGGGAAGCATTTTATACTAAGCCATTATTATTGAGATTTGTATCAGTGCTTCAAAACCTTACTCAAGGTTCCAAGAGTGTAGAATACTACCACAAGGACATGGAAATTACCATGATTAGAGCTAAGAGGGAAAAAGACTAAGAGGCAACCATGGCACATTTCTTGAGTAGCTTGAATTAGGAAATACCCAAAGTGATTAAGTTACATTATTATGTGGAGCTTGAAGACATGGTGCATATGGCTATGATGGTGGAGAAGCAACTAAAGTTCAAAGGTATGCACAAGCCTATTTCATCAAATTTGGGTTCCAATTCTTCTTGGAAAATGAATTGGAGTAAAACTAAGCTATTGCCAAGTTTAAAGAGATAAGGATAAAAATGAAGGCAAGGCAGTTAGTGATAAAAAAGGTACCAACTTTTTACAACTTAATAGATATCATGATACTAAGTGTTTTGGATGTTTAGGAATAGGTCATATGGCTTTTCAATGTCTTAACAAGAGAGCTATGGTCATGAAAGCTAATGGTATAATTGTGATCAATGATGAAAGTAAAAAGGATTCTTTTTCTTCTTCATATGATGAAGAAAGTCATGCAGAGTATATGGTCTATGAGAAGCCTTCATAGCTAGGCATGTTTTGAATCTTCAAATAAAGGAGGATGGAGATAAGAAGTAATGTGAGAACATCTTCCATACTCATTGTCACATCAATAATAAGGTATGTACTTTGATGATTGATGGAGGTAGTTGAACCAATGTAGCTCCTTTAGTGGAGAAGTTCAGATTGCAATGCATGAGAAATCTTTAGCCATATAAGCTACAATGGCTGAATGAATTTTGGGAGGTTAAGATGAATAAATAGGTGATTGTTTCCTTTTCAATTGAGAAATAATCTACTGAGGTGTTATATGATATTGCACCTATACATGCAAGTCATATCTTGTTGGAAAGGCCATGGCAATATGATAAGCGTGTTATCCATGATGGTTTCAAAGACAAAGATGCTTTTAGAAGGATAGTCAAAGTGTAACACTTGTTCCAATGACACATAAGAAGGTGTATGAATATCAAAATGAACAGATAGGGAACCAAAGTGAGATCACATCTAATAAAAAAAAGAATGTGAGCAGTGAGAAAAACAAGAACAATGAAAGTGAAAATAGAACAAGAGTGTGAGAAAAGCAAGTTAGAGTGAATGAGCAAGAAGAAAACCTAATAGCAAAAATGAAAAATAAAAGCTTGTATGCAAAAGAAAGGAAGTGCAAAAGTACCTTTTATGCTCAAAAGCTGTTGATTGTACTTATGTACAAGACGGCTTATTTGAACACTAATGATCTTAACCCTTCTTTGTCTAGTGTTATTGTTTTTTTTGTTATAAAAATATGAAGATGTATTCTGAGAAAAAGTCCCAAAGGGATTTCCACTAATTAGAGGAATTGAACATCAAATCGATTTCATCTTTAGTGTAGCAATTCTCAATCACCCTACATATAGGAGCAATCCTAAGGAGACAAAAGAACTCTAAAGGCAAGTTAAAGAGTTGTTGGTAACGGGGCACATGAAAGAAAGCATGACTTCATGTGTAGTGCTCGTGTTATTAGTTCCAAAGAATGATGGAACTTAGAGGATGTGCGTGGATTGTAGGGCTATCAATAAAATGACTGTAAAGGATTGTCACCCTATTTCAAGATTAGATGATATGCTAGATGAGTTGTATGGTTCTTGCATATTTTTTAAAATTGATTTGAAAAGTGGATACCATCAAATTAGAATGAAATCGGGTGATGAGTGGAAAACTACCTTTAAGACTAAACATGGGTTATATAAATGGTTAGTCATGAAATTTGGTCTTGCTAACGCACCTAGTACATTCATGAGATTGATGAATCATATTTTGTGTACATTCATTGGCATGTTGGTTATTGCATATTTTGATGACATTCTAGTGTATAGCAAGAGTTTAGATGAGCATATGAATAATTTGAAATGTGCACTAGATGTTCTTAGAAAGGAAAAGTTGTATGCCAATATGAAAAAGTGGTTTTTTTTTTTTGCATGGAAAAAGTTGTTTTTCTAGGATTTATTATCTACAAAAGGCATCAAAGTTGATCTAGAGAAGATAAAGATAATTAAGGAGTGGCTAATGCCCAAATCTATGACTAAAATAAAGAGGTTCCATGGGTTGGCTAACTTTTATCGACATTTTGTGAAGGACTTTAGCACCATTACTTCACTTTTAATAGAAGTGATTAAGAAGCATGTAAGCATTAAATGGGGAGAGGAACAAGAAAAAGCCTTAATTTGTTGAAAGATAAATTATGTTATGCTCCTTTATTACAATTGCCTAAATTCAATAACACTTTTGAGATTGAATGTGATGCCTCAGAGATAGGTATTGGTGCTATCTTGGTGCAAGAAAAATGTCTAAACCAAAGCATCAATATCATCTATCTCAAAGAGGAGAATGTGACTATAGTGCCCAATCACAAAGAGAATTAAGATTCTTATGAGAATCCAAGTTTGTCTCATTTGACAGATAAACTTTGACTTTAAGGAAAATGGTGGAAATAAGAGCTTTTCTTGCCAAACCAAAGCATCAATATCATGTATCCCAATGAGAAAATCATGATTATAGTGCCTAATCATAAAAAATAGAGATTATTACAAGAATCCAAATTTGTCTCATTTGATGGATGAACTTTGATTCTATAGAATATAATAGAAAGAAAAGCTTTTCTTTCCAAACCAACATGTATCCTAATAAGGAGAATGTGATTATAGTGCCCAATCACAAAAAGAATAGAGATTCTTATAAGAATCTAAGTGACGTGATCCAGCGAATGCAAGACAATGTAGAGGATGTTCTAAAGGACCACATAGATGATGTTCTAAAGGACTCCTAAATGCTAAGTGAACCTCTTACACGAGCTCAAGCTAGACAACTACAAAAAGCTATGCAAGGATTGATCAACAAGGTATTCATACAAGAAGCTGAAGATGGAGATGGCATGGATATAGGCTTTAAGGAATAAGTGGGCTTCAATCAGCCATACTCAGTTAACTTACTTCAGGCTTATGAGCAAGTTATTTAGTGATTGGGCCAAATGTTGATATTTAGGCTTATCTTTAGTTTACTTATACGCCAAGCCTTTTTAATAAGTGACACATGTTTGTCACATGTTATTTTAAATGTTTTAATTGTATCTATCAAAGGCCCATGCTTTGGGACACTATTTATTGGGTTTTGGGCTTTGTTTTGACATTTTAATTGGCCATCTAAAGGCTTATACGAGTTTCATTATTAGGATGTCTTAGAGTTTTTGTCTTTTGGCTATAAATGGTATGTTGCAATTGTAAGATAGGCTTTCAGTTTTTTTTTTGGATGATTAATACAAGTAGGTGAGGCCAAAATAAAGCATCAATACCATGTATGCCAATGAGAAGATCATGATTGTAGTGCCTAATAATGAAAAGAATGGAGATTATTATAAGAATCCAACTTTGTCTTATTTGACAGATGCATTTTGATTTTAAGAAAAATGGTGGAAAGAAAAGCTTTTCTTCTCAAACAAAACCATCAATATCATGTATCCCAATGAAAAAATCATGATTGTAGTGCTTAATCATGAAAGAAATGGAGAATATTATGACAATCCAACTTTATCTTATTTGATAGGCAAACTTTGATTTGAAGAAATAAGGTGGAAAAAAAAACTTTTCTTGTCAAACAAAAGCATCAATACCATGTATCCTAATGCAAAGATCATGATTGTAGTAACTAATAATGAAAAGAATGGAGATTATTATGAGAATCCAACTTTTTCTCATTTCATAGATAAACTTTGATTCTAAGGAAAATGGCAGAAAGAAAAACTTTTCTTGCCAACCCAAAGCATCAATTTTATGTATCCTAATGAGAAGATCATGATTATAGTGCCTATTGAAGAAAAAAATGGAGATTGTTACAAGAATCAAAGTTTGTCTCTTTTAATGGACAAGCTTTAATTATGAAGAAAATGGTAGAAAGAAGAGCATTTCTTGCCAAATCAAAGCATTAATATCGTACATCCCAATGAAGGGAAACTGATTATAATGCCTAATCATAAGAAGAATGGAGATTATTATGAGAATCCAAGTTTGTCTTATTTGACTTTGAACTTTGATTCCAAGGAAAATAGAGGAAGGAAAAGCCTTTCTTACTAAACCAAAGCATCAATATCTGGTATCCCAATAAAGAGAAAGTGATTATAGTGCCCAATCAAAAAAATATGGGAGACTATTATGAGAATCCAAGTTTGTCTCTTGACAAATGAACTTTGATTCAAAGGAAAATGGTGAAAGAAAAAGCTTTTCTTGCCAAAACAAAGCATTAATATCATGTATCCCAATGAGGAGAATGTGATTATAGTGCCTATCCCAAAAAAAAATGGAGATTTTTATGAGAGTCCAAGTTTGTCTTATTTGATAGGTGGAACTTTGATTCTATGAAAAATGGTAGAAATAAGAGCTTTTTTTGCCAAATCGAAGCATCAATATCGTATATCATAATGAGAAGATCCTGATTCTAGTGCCTAATTGATGCAAAAACCCCAAGAATGGTGTCCTAAAACCCTTGAGTAAGACTTTGGATTAAAGATTAGAAAACAAGAAAAAAAATAATAAGATACAAAAAGAAGATTCTTGACCTAGCAATTTAAATACAAAACACAAACGAATAATACCAAGGGAGTTAGAAACTTGACCTAATGCTTTATTATCAATTGCAAACCAAGAATATCAAAAGTTGAACACCACAAAATTAAACTAGCCTTGATGAGTTTTGATGGAGTCCAAAGAAGAACTCAAAGAAATCTGCCTCACCAAGATGACTACTTGTATTAATCATCCAAAGAAAAAAATTGAAAAACTAGTCTTACAATTGGAACAGACTATTTATAGCAAGAAGATAAAACCCTAAGATATCCTAATAAATGAAACTTGTACATACCTTTGGGTGACCAATTGAAATGTCATAACAAAGCCCCAAGCCTAATAACTAGTATCCCAAAGCATGGGCCTTTAATATAGATACTTAAAACAATTAAAATAACTTATGACAAGCATGTGCCACTTATTAAAAAGGTTTAGCCCATAAGTAAACAAAAGATAAGCCTAAATATCAATATTTGGCCAATCACTAAATAACTTGCTCATAAGCCTAAAGCAAGTTAGCTAAGCATGGCTGATTGAAACCCACTTCCTCCCTGAATTCCAAGTCCACGCCCTCTCCATCTTTAACTTCTTGTATGAATAGCTTATTGATTAGTCCCTGCATATCTTTTTGTAGTTGTGTAGCCTAAGCTCATGTAAGAGGTCCACTCGGCATTTAATAGTCCTTTGGAACATTATCTATGTTGTCTTTTAGAACATCCTTTACATTTTCTTACATTGGCTGGATTACATCATTCACTCACTCCTCAAAAAGATTCATCTTTGAATCAAGACCTACATCAAAAGGAGTATGTGGAACTCACTTGATACTCACCTGGCATATCTAACTTATTAGCATTGTCATTAATCTTTTCCAAGACTTGGAAAGGTCTATCTCCATGCGATTGTAGCTTGATTTCCTTTATGTTGGAAGCCTTTCTTTCCTCATATGAACCCATGCCCAATCTCTAGGTTCAAAGGTGACAAGTCCATAGACAAATATTGAATGGCAAGGAATAAAATGAGCAATCTTAGAAAACCTATCAACCACAAATATTGAATCCATTTCTTTTTAGTTCTAGATAACCCTAAAATAAAGTCTATAGACAAATCTATCCATGGTCTAGACTTGACTTGTCTACATGAAATACAATAAGAACACATTCTTTGAACATCCCTAAGCATTTATGGCTACAAAAAATGTTCTTGCAATATGGCCAATGTCTTATGAACCCCAAAATGCTACATTAAGCCACCACTGTGAGATCCATGCATAAGTAATTCTCTCAAAGAACAAGAAGTAGGGAAAGTTTATTCCTCCTAAACAAATAACCATCATGGCTATAAAATTTATCAGAAGTAAAATTTTTACATGCCTTATGTACATTTGCAAAATCATGATCTTTTACATACAATTCTTTGATACATTTAAATCCCAATAACTTCACACTAAGTGTAGATATTAGGCCATAACAAAGCGTCAGCTACACCATTGTCTTTCCCTTGTCTAAACTGAATGATGCAAGAAAATGTCTCAATAAACTCTAACCACTTTGCATGGTAGTGATTTAGTTTACCTTGACCTTTTAAGTGCTTCAAAGATTCATGATCGGAGTGAATGACAAATTCTTTAGGCCAAAGATAATGATGCAATGTCTCTAAAGCCCTCACCTAAGCATAAAACTTCTTGTCATATGTTGAGTAGTTCAAAGTGGCTTCGTTGAGTTTGTCACTAAAAAATGTTATAGGATGTTTTTGTTGCATCATGATAAAACCAATACTTATCCTTGAGGCATCACTTTCAATCTCAAAAGTTTTATTGAAATTAGGCAATTGTAATAAAAGAGCTGAACATGAATTATCTTTGAACAAATTAAAGGCTTTTTCTTACTCCTCTCCCCATTTAAAGCTCACATGCTTCTAAATCACTTATATTAATGGCGAAGCAATGATGCTACAATCCCTCACAAAATGTTGATAGAAGCTGGCGAACCTATGAAAACTCCTTACTTCAGTCACAAATTTGGGCATTGGCCACTCCTTCATTGCCTTTATCTTTTTTATACCAACTTCGATGCCTTTTGCACTCATAATAAATCCTAGAAAAGTAACTTTCTTCAAGCAAAAAAAAAGCACTTTTTCTAATTAGCATACAACTTGTCATTCCTAAGAACGTTTAGCACACATTTCTAATGATTCATATGCTCATCTAAACTCTTGCTATACACTAGAATGTCATCAAAATATACAAGAATGAATCTGCCAATGAAAGCACACAAAATATGATTCATAAATCTCACAAATGTACTAGGTGCATTAGTAAAACCAAATGGCATTACTGACTACTCATATAACCAATGTTTAGTTTTGAAGGTAGTTTTCCATTCGCCACCTGATTTCTTTCTAATTTAATCGTATCCACTTTTCAAATCAATTTTAGAAAATATGTAAGAACCATAAACTCATCTTGCAAATCATCTAATCTCAGAATATGGTGATAAGTCTTTATAGTGATTTTATTAATAGCCTTACAATCCATGTACATCCTCCAAGTTCTATCTTTGTTTGGAACTAATAACACAAGCATGGTAGACAAACTCATGCTTTCTCTCACGTGCCCCTTTGCCAATAACTTTTCAACTTGCCTCTATAGTTATTTTGTCTCTTCAGGATTGCTCTATATGCCAGACATTAGGAATCGCTGCACTAGGGATGAAATTAATTTGATGTTCAATTCCTCTATTTAGTGGTAATCCCTTTGGAACTTCTTCCGGGAAAACATCTTCATATTCTTGTAACAAAGAAATAGCAGCACTAGACAAAGAAAGGTTAAGATCTCAAATAAGCCTCCTTATACATAAATATAATCAATGGCTTTTGAGCATGAAAAGCATTTTTGCACTCCCTCTCTTTTGCATGCAAGCTTTTATTTTTTACTTTTGTTGTTAGGTTCTCTTCCTGCTCACTTCTTTTTCATTACATGTGATCTTTTTGGTTCCTTCTTTTTTTTTTGATATTTATACACCTTTTTGGGTGTCATTGGAACAAGTGTTACACGTCGACCATCCTTCTAAAAAGAGTACCTATTCTTGAAACCATCATGGATATCATGCCTATCATATTGCCCTGGCCTTCCCAATAAGATATGACTTGCATGTACAAGTACAAGTCACATAACACCTCATCAAAATATTTCCTGATAGAAAAGGAAACGGTCACCTGTTTATTCACCTTAACCTTTTTCCATTCAATCAGCTATTGTAGCTTATATAGTCGAGGATGTCTTATGCATAGCAATCCTAACTTTTCCACTAAGGTAGTACTAGCTACATTGGTATAGCTACCTTCATCAATGATTAAAGTACATACCTTATCATTGACATGAGAACCAGTATAGAAGATGTTCTCACATTGCTTTTTATCTCTATTTTCCTTCATTTGAAAATTTAAAACATGCCTAACTACTAAGGCTTCTGCCATTGCTCTTTATCTCTATTTTCCTTCATTTAAAAATTTAAAACATGCCTAACTACTAAGGCTTCTCTATAGACCATATACTCTATGTCAATTTCTTCTTCAAATGAAGAAGAAGAATCCTTTTACTTTCATCACTAGTCATAATTATACCATCGGCTTTCATGACCATAGCTCTCTTGTTAGAACATTAAGAAGCAATATGACCTTTTCCCTAACATCTACTAAAACTCTTAGTATCATGATATCTACTAGACTAAGAAGAGTTGATACTTTTTTTATCGTTGACCACCTTGCTTTTATTTTTATCCTTGTCTTCCTTAAACCTGGCAACAGCTTTGTCTTCTTTAGTTTTACTCTAATTTATTTTCCAAGAAGAATTGGAACCCAAATTTGATTAAGAAGACTTATGCACCCCTTTTAACATAAGTTACCTCTCCACCTTCATAGCCGTATGCATCATGTCTTCAAGCTCCACAAAATGATGCAACTCAATCACACTAGCTATCTCTTGATTCAAGCCACTCAAGAAACATGCCATGGTTGCCTCTCAATCTTTTTCTATATTAGCTCTAATCATGGTAACTTCCATCTCCTTGTGGTAGTCTTCTACATTCTCGAAACCATGAGTAAGGTTTTGATGCCGCTAATGCAAATCTTGGTAATAATGGCTTGGCATAAATCACTTCCTTATTATAGCTTTCATCTCAGCCCAAGTTTTAATGGGTCTCTCAAAATTTCTACGATAACTAAGAATAACTTAGTCCCACCAAATAATCACATAATCTATGAATTTAACGACAGCAAATTTGCCCTTCTTTTCTTTGGAATAACGCTGGCATTCAAACATAAGCTCAACTTTTCATTCCCACTCTAGATACAACTCAGGATCATTTTTACCTTGAAATAAAAGAATCTTCAGTTTAATGCTACTAATATTTCGATCTATAGTATCATGATTCCTATGCTCCCTTCTAGGCCAGCAGTCTTGCCTAGCTTCTTTTTATGGAAATCTTTTAGCATTCATGTACTTTACCTCACTTTCAATCTCCTCTTCATCCACTGGCTCATTTTCTCTCAAAGGTTGGATATTTGGTCTATTCCTCCTTTTTTCATTTGGTTGCTCTTTTCTCATCCTTGCAATTGTTGCTTCTTATATGTCTATTTTATCTTGAAGATTTCCAAAGACAAGTTGTGTTCTTTCAAATTATTGTTGCGTGGCCCGAAGAGAGAAAGTAAGTTCTGGCTGTGTTTGTTGCTTTTCACTGTTATTACCATCCTGTTTGGATGCTTCCATGCCTTCTCCTACCAAATTTATACTTGCAATAACAAAATTTGGTTAGAACCTTACAAGAATCACTCTATCATGTGTTTATCCTCAATTTAGGTCTTGCACTCATGTTTTTATTTAATTTGGATTTTGTCTTACTCAAATGATCTCACTTTCTTGTGCCTTTTACCATTTTAGAATTTTTTTTTATGATTCAAATGAAGCAATCAAAAGTTAAATCCAGTTTGAAGCAGTTCAAACTAATGAGAACTCTTAAATTTGCATATGAACTAAATGGAAATAAAGAAAGGCCAACAAAAGGAAAAGAGACATGTGAAAATAGAAAATTGACTAAGGAAATTGAAGTAAATAGCAAAAGATAGGGGTTGACTCAATTTATGCATACAACCTAAAATCCTAGTGGAAAGAAATAAAAGAGGAAACAAAATAATGAATGTTTTGTAAATTATGGTAACTGACTATGGGAATGATTAAAAGTGCAAAAACTAAAAAAATTAAGAAAAGTTCAATCAATCAATTAATTGATCAAAAAAAGTTGGTTTGAAAGAGATTAAAAAGAAAAATTTCCAAGATATCAAAAAGGAAAGTACAGAATTTAGTCAATCTAAAATACCAATTAATTTTAGAGAGAAAAAGGAATCTATAAAGAATACAGCAAAGGTAACAAAATCAGAGAATTGGTTGGAAGGAAAGAAAGAGGATACTACTAAGATATTAGAAAAGGAAAAAACGAAATCTGGTTAATTGAAGTGGGTAAAATTATATTAAACTCGTCAAATTTTCAAAACATAAATTGCCTCTTTACTGCTATATCCACCTCTTTTTTGCCACCTTTTTTTTTTTTCTTTTCTCATTTTTTAAATAGCAAACTAATGATCAGCAACAAATTAAGAGGCTAATCAAGACAAGAACAACTTGATAAAAGAAATAAGATATTGATCACTTGATCTAAAACAAAGCTCTGATGCCAAATGATGTAGAAACCCTAGGAATGATGTCCTAAAACCCCCAAAACACTTTGGATCAAAGACTAGAAATCTAAAAGAATAACAATAAACAAAAATAGGATTCTTGACCCAACAATTTAAATACAAAACACAAAACAAGAATACCAAGGGAATTGAAAACTTGACCAAATGCTTTAGTATCAATTACAAACCAAGAATATCAAAAGTTGAATGCCACAAGATTAAACTAACCTTGATAAGTTCTGATGGAGTCCAAAGAAGAACTTAAAGAAATTTGTCTCACCAACAAGTCCACTTATATTAATCATTTAAAGAAACAACTAAAATATTAGTCTTACAATTGCAACAGACTATTTATAGCCAAAAGACCTAAGACATCCTAACAAGTAAAACATGTATAGACCTTTAGATGGCCAATTAAAATGTGAAAACAAAGCCTTAAGCCCAATAACTAGTACAGGCCCTTGAAATAGATACTTAAAACAATTATAATAACATGTGACAGGTAGGTGCCACTTATTAAAAAGGTCTGACCCATAAGTAAACAAAAGATAAGCCTAAATATCAATATTTGGCCCAATCACTAAGAAACTTACTCATAAGCCAAAAGTAAGTTAACTAAGTGTGGCTGATTGAAGCCGATTGAAGCCCAATTCCTCTTTGAATTCTAAGTCTATGCTATCTCCATCTTTAGCTTCTTGTATGAATTGCTTCCTATTTAGTCCCTACACATCTTTTTGTAGTCATTTAGCCTAAGCTCATGCAAAAGGTCCACTAGGCACTTGAAAGTCCTTTGGAACATCATCTATGTTATCTTTTGGAACATCCTCTACATTATCTTGTATTGGCTGGATCATATCACTAATTATGAAAAGAATGAAAATTATTATAAGAATCCAAGTTTGTCTTATTTGACCGATGAACTTTAATTCTAAGAAAAATGATAAGAGAAAAGCTTTTCTTGCTAAACCAAAGCATAAATATCATGTATCCTAATGAGGAAATGTGCTTGCAGTGCTCAATCACAACAAGAATGGAGATTCTTAAAAGAATCCAAGTTTGTCTCATTTAATGGATGAATTTTGATTCTAAGGAAAAATGGTGGAAAGAAAAGCTTTTGTCACCAAATCGAAGCATCAATATTATCTATCTTAATAAGAAGATCATGATTATAGTGCATAATCATGAAAAGAATAGAGATTATTATAAGAATCCAAGTTCATCTCATTTGATGGATGAATTCTGATTCTTAGGATATGGTTAAAAGAAAAGCTTTTCTTGCCAAACAAAAGCATTAATATCATGCATCAAAATGAGAAAAAAGTGATTATAGTGCCTAATCAAAAAATAAAGGTTTTTACAAGAATTCAATTTTGTCTCTAACATACAAAGTTTCTCTCAAAAGAAAATGATGTGAAGAAAAGCTTTTTCTTACCAAACCAATGCATTAAGATCATGTATCCCAAGAAGGAGAATGTACTTATAGTGCCCAATCACAAAAAGAATGGAGATTCTTACAAGAATCTGGGTTTGTCTTATTTGATGGATGAAATTTGATTCTAAGGAAAATGGTTGAAAGAAAACCTTTCTTTGCCAAACCAAAGCATCAATATTAGGTATCCCAATAAGAAAATCATGATGATAATGCCTAATCATGAAAAGATTAAAGATTATTAAAAGAATCTAAGTTTATCCTATTCGATAGATAAACTTTGAATCAAAGGAAAATGGTGGAAGGAAAAGCTTTTCTTGACAAATCAAAGCAGTAATTTCATGTATCCCAATAAGGAGAATGTCATTATAGTGCCTAATCACAAAAAGAATGGAGATTACTTCAAGAATCAAAGTTTCCCTCATTTAATGGATGAACAATGATTCTTAGGAACATGGTGGAAAAAAGAGCTTTTCTTGCCAAATTAAAGATCAATATCATGTACCCTAATGAGAAGATCATGATTTTACTGCCTAATCTTGAAAAGAATTGAGATTATTACAAGAATCTAAGTTTATCTTATTTGAAGAATGAACTTTGATTTTAAGAAAAATGATAGGAAAAAAAGCTTTCCATGCCAAACCAAAGCTTTGTTATGTATATTAACAAGGAGAATGTTCTTATATTGCCCATTGACAAAAAGAATAAAGATTCCTAGGAGAATCCAAGTTTGTCTTATTTGATGGATGAACTTTGATTCTAAGGAAAATAGTTGAAAGAAAAACTTTTCTTGCCAAATCAAAGCATCAATATCATTTATCTCGATAAGAAGATCATGATTATAGTGCGTAATCATGAAAAGAGTGGAGTTTATTATGAGAATCCAAGTTCATCTCATTTGACGGGTGAAATTTGATTCTTAGGAAAATGGTGGAAAGAAAAACTTTTCTTGCCAAACCAAAGCATCAATATCATGGATCCAAATCACGAGAAAGTGATTATAGTGCATAATCATAAAAAAATATATATGTTTTTATGAGAATCCAAGTTTGTCTCACTTGACATACGAATTTTGATATAAAAGAAAAAGGTGGAAAGAAAGACTTTTCATGCCAAAACCAAAGCATCACTGTCGTGTATCCTAATAAGGAGAAAACTTATAGTGCTCGATCACAAAAAGAATGGAAATTCTTAAGAGAATCTAAGTTTGTCTTATTTGATGGATGAACTTTGATTCTATGAAAAATGGTGGAAAGAAAAGCTCTCTTGCCAAACTAAAGCATCACTATCAGGTATCCCCATGAAAAAATTGTAATCATAATGCGTAATCATGAAAAGATTGGAGAATATTATAAGAATCCAAGTTAATTTCATTTGACATGCAAATTTTTTATTCAAAGGAAAATAATGGAAGGACAAGCTTTTCTTGCCAAAACAAAGCATTAATATCATATATCCTAATGAGGAGAATGTCATTATAGTGCTTAACCACAAAAATAATGGAAATTATTTCAAGAATCAAAGTTTTCTCTCATCTGATGGATGAATAATAATTCTAAGGAAAATACTAGAAAGAAAAGCTTTTCTGGCATCAATAACATGTATCCTAATGAGAAGATAATGATTCTAGTGCCAAATCATGATAAGAATGGAGATTATTATAAGAATCCAATTTTGTCTTATTTGACTAATGAACTTTGGTTCTAAGAAAAATGGTGGGAAGAAAAGCTTTTCATGCCAAACAAAAGCATCATTATCGTGTATCTCAATGAGGAGAGTATACTTATATTGCCTGATCACAAAAGAGTGGAGATTCTTAGGAGAATCCAAGCTTGTTCGTTTTAACGGATGAACTTTGACTCTAAGGAAAATGGTGAAAAAAAATACTTTTCCTGCCAAAGCAAAGCATAAATATCATCTATTCTAATGAGAAGATCATGACTATAGTGCATAATAATGAAAAGAATGATAGTTTTTACAAGAATCCAAGTTTGTCTTATTTAATGTATAAACTTTGATTTAAAAGGAAATAGTGGAAAAAAAAGCTTTTTCTGCCAAGCCAAAGCATCAATATCATGTATCCCAATGAAGAGAATGTGCTTATAGTGCCCAAGCACAAAAGGAATAGACAATTTTATGATAATCAAGCTTCTCTCATTTGACAAACGAACTTTCATTCTAAGGAAAATTATAGAAAGAAAAGCTTCTCTTGCTAAACCAAAGCATTAGTATCAAGTATCCACCCAATAAGAAAATCGCGATCATAGTTCCTAATCACGAAAAGATTTAAGATTATTATAAGAATTCAAGTTTGATTTATTTGACAGATAAACTCTGATTTGAAGGAAAATGGTGGAAGGAAAAGCTTTTCTTGCCAAAACAAAGCATTAATATTATTTATCCCAATAAGGAGAATGTAATTGTAGTGCCTAATCACAAAAAAGTTAGAGATTATTTAAGGAATCAAAGTTTATCTCATTCGATGGATAAAAAATGATTTTAAGGAAAATAGTGGAAAGTAGAGTTTTTTTTGCCAAATCAAAGCATCGATATCGTGTGTCTTAATGAGAAGATTAGGATTCTAGAGCCTAACCATAAAAAGAATGGAGATTATTACAGGAATCCATGTTTATCTTATTTGACAGATGAATGTTGATTCTAAGAAAAATGGTGGGAAGAAAAGCTTTTCATGCCAAACCAAAGCGTCAATATCATGTATCCCAATGAGGAGAATGTGCCTATAGTGCCTGATCACAAAAAAAATGGAGATTCTTAGGTGAATCCATGTTTGTCTCATTCAATGGATGAACTTTGTTCCAAAAGAGAAAGTGGAAAGAAAAGCTTTTCTTGTTGAACCAAAGCATCAATATCATCTATCCCAATGAGAAGATCATGATTATAGTGCATAATCATGAAAAAAGAGGAGATTATTACGATAATCTAGGGTCAACTCATTTAACATATGAGCTTTAATTCTTAGGAAAATGGTGGAAAGAAAAGCTTTTCTTGCCAAACCAAAGCATTAATATTGTTCATCCAAAAGTGGAGAAAGTGATTATAGTAGCTAATCACAAAAAAAAATAAAGATTTTTACGAGAATCCAATTTAGTGTCCCTTGACATATGATCTTTCATTCAAGAGAAAATTATGGAAAGAAAAGCTTTTCTTGCCAAAAGCATTAATATTGTTTATCTCAATGAGGATAATGTGATTATAGTGCCAAATTACAAAAAGAATGGAGGTTATTTCAAGAATCAAAGTTTGTCTCATTCGATGGATGAAAAATGACTCTATGGAAAATGGCAAAAAAAAGCTTTTCTTGCAAAATCAAAGCATCAATATCATGTATCTAAATAAGAAGATCGTGATTCTAGTGCCTAATTATGAAAAAAATGGAGATTATTGTAAGGATCCAAGTTTATCTCATTCGATGGATGAACTTTGATTATAAGGAAAATGGTGGAACAAAAAGCTTGTTTTGCAAACCAAAGAATTAGTATCAGGTATCCCAATGAGGAATATGTGCCTATAGTGCCCGATCACAAAAAGAGTGGAGTTCTTAAGAGAATCCAAGTTTGTCTCATTTAATGGATAAACTTTGACTCTAAGGAAAATGTTGGAAAGGAAAGCTTTTCTTTCCAAATCAAAGCATCAATATCATCTATCCTAATAAGAAGATCATGATTATAGTGTGTAATCATAAAAAGAATGGAGATTATTTTGAAAATCCAAGCATGTCTCATTTGACAGATGAGCTTTGATTCTAAGGAAAATGGTGGAAAGAAAAGCTTTTCTTGCCAAACCAAAGCATCAATATCGTGCATCTAAACGACAAGAAAGTGATTATAGTGCCTAATCATAAAAAATGGAGGCTTGTATGGGAATCCAAGTTTGTCTTGTATGACATACGAACTTTGATTCAAAATAAAAAAGTGAAAAGAAAAGCTTTTCTTACCAAACCAAAGCATTAATATCGTTTATCCCAATAAGGGGAATATAATTATAGTGCCGAATCACAAACAAAATGGAGATTATTTTAGGAATCAAAATTTGTCTCATTTAATGGATAAATAATGACTTTAAGGAAAATGGTGAAAGAAGAGCTTTTTTTGCCAAATCAAAGAATTAGTATCATGTATCCTAATAAAAAAATCATGATTCTAGTGTCTAATCAAGAAATGAATGAAGATTATTATAAGAATCCAAGTTTGCCTTATTTGATGGATGAATTTTAATTCTAAGAAAAATGGTGGAAAGAAAAGCTTTTCATGCCAAATGAAAGCATCAATATTGTGTAGTCGAATGAGGAGAATGTGCTTATAATGCCCTATCACAAAAAAGATGGAAATTTTTAAGAGAATCCAAGTTTATCTCATTTGATGGATAAACTTTAATTCTTAGGAAAATGGTGGAAAGAAAAGCTTTTCTTGCCAAACCAAAGCAACCGTATCAACTATCCTTGTGAGAAAATCATGATCATAGTGCCTAATCCTAAAAAATTAGAGATTATTATAAGAATCTAAGTTTATCTCATTTAACAGATGAACTCTGATTCTTAGGGAAATGATGGAAAAAAAAGCTTTTCTTGCCAAACTAAAGCATCAATATAGTGCATCCAAATTTGAAGAAAATGGTTATAATGCCTAATCACAAAAAAATGGAGGTTTTTATGAGAATCCAAGCTTGTCTCAATCGACATATAAACTTTGATTCAAAAGAAAATGATGGACAGAAAAGCTTTTCTTGCCAAACCAAAGCATCAATATCGTGCATCCAAATGAGGAGAATGTGATTTTAATGCTAATGATAAAAAAAATGAAGGTTTTTACGAGAATCCAATTTTGTCTGACTTGACACACAAACTTTGATTCAAAAGAAAATGGTGGAAAGAAAAGCTTTTTTTGCCAGAACAAAGCATCAATATCGTGTATCCCAATAAGGAGAATGTGATTATAATGCATGAATATAAAAAAATGTAGATTTTTATGAGAATCCTTGTTTGTCTCAATTGATAGATGAACTTTGATTCTAAGAAAAATGGTGGAAAAAAAATTCTTTTCTTACCAAGACAACCTTAATATCATGTATCCCAATGAGAAGAATGTGATTATAGTGCCTAATCACAGAAAGAATAGAGATTATTTCAAGAATCAAAGCTTGTCTCATTTGATGGATGAATAATGATTCTACGAAAATAGTGGAAAAACACTTTTCTTACCAAATCAAAGCATTAATATCATGTATCCTAATGAGAAGATCATGATTCTAGTGCCTTAGCATGAAAAAAAAATGGAAATTATTATAAGAATCTAAGTTTTTCTTATTTGACAGGTAAACTTTGATTCTAAGAAAAACGGTGGGAAGAAAAGTTTTTCATGCCATACCAAAGTATCAATACCATGTATCTCAATGAGGAGAATATGCTTACAGTGCCCAATCATAAAGAATGGAGATTCTTCAGAGAATCCAAGTCCCCCTTATTCGATGGATGAACTTTGATTCTTAGGAAGCTGGAGGAAAGAAAAGCTTTTTTTGCCAAACCAAAGTATTAATATCATTCATCCTAATGAGAAGATCATGATTATAGTGCATAATCATGAAAAGAAGGGGGATAATTATGAGAATCCAAGTTTGACTCATTTTACGGACAAACTCTAATTTTTCAAAAAATAATGGAAAAAAAGTTTTTCTTGCCAAACCAAAGCATCAATATCATGCATCAAAATAAGAAGAAAATCATTGTAATGTATAATCACAAAAAATGGTGGTTATTACGAGAATCCAAGTTTGTCTCATTTTCATACAAACTTTGATTCAAAGGAAAATAGTGGAAAGAAAAGCTTTTCTTGCCAAACCAAAGCATCAATATTGTGTTCCCTAATGAGGGGAATGTGCTTATAATGAGCGATCTAAAAAAAATGGTTATTCTTATGAGAACTCAAGTTTGTCTCATTTGATAGAGAAACTTTGATTGAAAGGAAAATAGTGGAATAAAAAGCTTTGTTTGCCAAACAAAAGCATCAATATCAGGTACCCTAATGAAAAAATCATGATCATAGTGCCTAATCACGAAAACATTGAAGATTGTTATAAGAATGCAAGTTTGTCTCATTTGTTAGAAAAACTTTGATTCAAAGGAAAATGATGGAAGGAAAAGCTTTTTTGAATGAGGATAATGTGATTATAGTTTCGAATCATGAAAAGAATAGAGATTATTTCAAGAATCAAACTTTATCTTATTTAATAGATGAACAATGATTCTAAGGAAAATGGTGGAAAGAAAAGCTTTTCATGCCAAATTAAAGCATCAATATCATGTATGCGAAAGAGAAGAATGTGATTTTAGAGCCAAATCATGAAAAGAATGGAGATTGTCAAAGAAATCCAAGTTCATCTTACTTTATCAATGAACATAGATTTTAAGAAAAATGGTAAGAAGAAAAGGTTATCAAGCCAAGCCAAAGCATCAATATTGTGTATCACAATAAGGAGAATGTGCTTATAATCCCGATAACAAAATGAATGGAGATTCATATGAGTATCAAAGTTTTCCTTATTTGACAGATGAAATTCAATTCTAAGGAAAATGGTGGAAAAAATTTTTTTCTTACCAAAATAAAGCATTAATATCGTGTATCCCAAAGAGAAGAATGTGCTTATAGTGCCAATTATCATAAAAAAAGAATGGAGATTTTTACGAGAATCCAACTTTATCTCATTTGAAGGATGAACTTTGATATCAAGGAAAATGGTGGATGTAAGAGCTTTTCTTGCCAAATCAAAGTTTCAATATCGTGTATCCTAATGAGAAGATTGTGGTGTTAGTGCTTCATCATGAAAAGAATGGAAATTATTATAAGAATCCAAGTTTGTCTCATTTGACGGATGAACTTTGATTCTAAGAAAAATAGAGGGAAGAAAAGTTTTTCGTGCCAAACTAAAGCATCAATATCATGTATCCCAATATAGAGAATGTGCTTATAGTACCCAATCACCAAAAGAATGAAGATTCTTAGAAGAATCCAAGTTTATCTTATTTGATGAATGAACATTGATTTTAAGAAAAACTATGGAAAGAAAAACTTTTCTTGCCAAACAAAACCATCAATATCATCTATCCCAATGTGAAAATCATGATTATAGTTCGTAATAATTAAAAAATGGAGATCATTAGGAAAATCCAAGTTCTACTAACTTCGATTCTAGGAAAGTGGTGTAAAGAAAAGATTTTCTTGCCAAACCAAAGCATTAATATCATGCATCCAAAAAAGAAAAAAGTGATTGTAGTGCCTAATCACAAAAAATGATGGTTTATATGAGAATCCAAGTTTGTCTCACTTGACATATGAACTTTGATTCCAAAGAAAGTTGTGGAAAGATAAGCTATTCTTGCCAAACCAAAGCATTAATATCTTGTATCCCAATGAGCAGAATTTGCCTATTGTGCCTGATCATAAAAAGAATGGAGATTCTTACAATAATTAAAGTTTGTTTCAGTTAATGGACAAACTTTGATTCAAAAGAAAATGGTAGAAGAGAAGCTTTTCTTGCCAAATCAAAACATCAATATCATGTATGCTAATAAGAAGATCATGATTCTAGAGCCTAACCATTGGAAGAATGGAGATTGTCATAAGAATCCAAGTTTGGCTCATTTGAGTGATGAACTTTGATTCTAAGAAAAATGGCAAGAAGAAAACTTTTTCAAGCCAAATGAAAACATCAACATTGTGTATCCCAATGAGGAGAATGTGCTTATAGTCCTCGATGACAAAAGGAATGAGATTCTTAGGAGTACCTAAGTTTCTCTCATTTGGCGGATGAACTTTGATTCTAAAAAAAATAGTGAAAAGAAAAGCTTTCCTTGCCAAAGCAAAGCATCAATATCAAGTACCCCAATGAGAAAATCGTGATCACAGTGCCCAATCATGAAAAATTAGAGACTATTGATAAGCATTTAAGTTTGTCCCATTTGACAGATGAGCTTTGGTTCAAAGAAAAATGGTGAGAGGAAAAACTTTTCTTGACAAAACAAAACATGAATATCGTGTATCACTATAAGGGGAATGTGATTATAGTGCCTAATCACAAAAATAATGGAGATTATTTCCAGAATCGAAGTTTGCCTCATTTAATGGATGAAAAATGATTCTAAGGAAAAAGTTTAGAAGAAAAGCTTTTCTTGCCAAATCAAAGCTTCATTATCATGTGTCCTAATGAGAGGATCACGATTCTATAACCTAATCATGAAAAGAATGAAGATGTTATAAAAATGTAAGTTCTCATTTGATGGATATAAACGTTAATTCTAAGAAAAATGGTAAAAAAAACTTTTCAGGCCAAACCAAAGCATCAATATTACATATGCCAGTGAGGAGAATCTACTTGGAGCACCTAATGACAAAAAGAATAAAGATTCTTAGGAGTATCCAAGTTTGTTTCATTTGATGGACAAATATTGATTCTAAGGAAAATGGTGGAAAGAGAAGCTTTTCTTGCCTAAACGAAGACCAAATATCATGTATCCCAATAAGGAGAATGTGTTTATAGTACTCGATCAAAAAAGAATGGAGTTTCTTATGAGAATCCAAGTTTATCTCAATTGATGAATGAACTTTGATTCTCAGGAAAATGATGGAACAAAATGCTTTTCCTGCAAAACCAAAACTTTAATATCAGATATCTGTAGACACCTTATTTTGTTTGGGCTAATTCTTAGCAATCTGAAGCAAGGATGTAAGAGGGGGCGATGATCGTATCGCTCGATGAAAAAGTATTTTAAGGATTTCAAGAAGGCCTAGGGATCATATCAAAGGTAAATGCGAAGATGTGGCATCAAATGACGTAGTCCAAGGTATCCGGGGACAAAAGATATGAGAAAATTCACAATTTTACTTGAATGTATC
The DNA here is from genome assembly GCA_038382065.1 of Adansonia grandidieri. Classification (NCBI taxonomy): domain Eukaryota; kingdom Viridiplantae; phylum Streptophyta; class Magnoliopsida; order Malvales; family Malvaceae; genus Adansonia; species Adansonia grandidieri. The sequence continues at coordinate 1,410 of JBBYHK010229446.1, read as the reverse complement.
GATACATGGTTCTCATGTATCGATACAATGCTCCAACGTGCCAAAAATTTGAAATGTCCCTATTTGTATCGATACAACATGTAGATGTATCGATACATAAGCCTCTGTATTGATACAGGACCTCATGTATCGATACTAGACCATGCCAGAACCAAAACATGCATTTTGTAAAGGAATGTATCGATACATATCAACATGTATCGATACAGTGGTTCATAGTATCAATACAATGGTTAATAGTATCGATACTTTGATCATTGTACCGATATAATGTTCATTGTATTGATATACATAAGGTTTTTGGACCAAATGTGTCGATACATTATGCAATGTATCGATGCATTCAGGCCTTTTTCATGATCCAGACATTTTTGACTCATCCACCATTGATCCAAAACTTAATTTTAACTCTTTTTTTGTATCAGGAAAGATTAAAACATATATCAGATTATGAATTTAGACTTTTGAATTAATCATAACATCTTTTTGAAGTCTAAATTGGATAAAAAAGGGTCAATGTCATTTGATCACCCTACTTCTCCCTAGTTATTGGCCAATGCCACCATCAGCCACCTTAGTTGCTGGAAGATCATTTTAGCATTTAAACTAGCCACCCTATGCGCATCACATTGGCAGCAAGCTGCCTCCTGCAACCACCCAATAGCCACCATGCTGACATCACCTTGTCCCCCTTGAGAAATGGCCAAAAACGCCTCTGATTTGGCTCCAAAAGGCTGGTATAAATGGACCACTTCTATCTCAGCAGAAAAAGGTTAGATTCCAGCTCATTTTACACCTCCAAAAACACATTCACACACCAAGAAAACCAAAATCCCGTAGCTCTTCACTCAGCACCCCAAAACAGCCCTTAAACATTCACTTTCAACCATTACACATTCCAAAAATCACCCTCATCCATACCAGAACCAAAACTTTATCATTTTTCTATTTTTCTTGTTTATTAACAAGGAAAAGATGAAAATTCAAGCCATCTCTACTACTCAAATCATTCGACCAAAAATTGAAGTTTTGTTGGTATAACTTCTCACTTTATCACTCTCATTTTTTGTTTTTTAGCATCTTTATCATTTTAGGGAGCTCTCCATGTTTCCATCACCCTTTTAGGATTATCATGCATTATTGTGGCTTTTGGTTGCTGTACTTTAGGATTTGGATGCTTTAATGTGCAAAATGCCTCATTTCATCCTCATTAGTTTGATATCTCTTCCTTATACATTTTATGCCATGTCCATGCATCTTGTTATCCTTAATCCATGTATGAATCATTAGCCTAAAACATTTGAAGCACATTTACAAATTAACTTGCATGAATCATTGTCATTTTTAGCATCCATAACATTTTCTTGTCAAAGTGCATAACACTTTCTTTATCTAGGCCATTAGTAAAAT
>JBBYHK010229335.1:0-21802 GCA_038382065.1 Adansonia grandidieri | reverse complement strand
AAATTTTTTTTTCTTTTATTTTGTTTTTGAAAAATAGTAAATTAAATTAAAACTTTAAAAAAAATTGGATAGATTTTATCACATAAAAAATGAGAAGTTATTTTTTCAAGTACGAAGATGTTTTAGTTTTTTTTTTTTAAATAAAAAGAAAAATAAGATAGTTAATTATTATTTTAAAGGAAAAGATAAAAATATACCTTAATTTTTTATTTATTTTAAGAAGTATATTAGAGATTTTTTATAATTTTCTCAATTGAGTTGGTGTCCGATTAACTCGTGATACCAACTCAAACATTCTTTTTATAATATTAGGGATTAGAGATAAATGTGTAATATACATGTTATAAACAATCATATTTTTTTTATTTTAAAACGTGTCTTGTTTGTTATATTGCTTTTATGTTTATTAAATATATTATATCCGTATCATAACTTATTGTTGCCGAAGCTTGAGTTCCCCAACAATATCAATATCTATTATTGAATCAAATACTCAATTGTTATCGTAAGATTTCATCGTATGTACCGAAAGAAAAGAAAAATACGAAGAAAAAGATGCAAACTTACAGCAGGCCTTCGATACGCATCTGGGACGGACTTCCACCAAATAGCTCCCCGGCCGTCAAATAGGCCATTTCCATCGACAGTAAGTCCATTCACGTTTCGAAAGGTAAGCCAAACGGCTTGACCTTTCCAATCTGATATATTAGTTGGAGCAACAATTTCTCCCCCAACCTGAAATACATGCATTTTCTACACTTTATTTTATCTATCCGGGATTGTTGGTAAATCTTAATCCTTGAAATTAAGAATCTAACATTCTATCATGTAATTGCATTTTATTGATAAATAAACTAGTGAATCTAATATATATATATATATATATATATGATTATGTTAGACAAGATGCAACAATCCTTTTAAAGATCATATATTATATTTAAAAGCCAAAATTTCTTTAAAAAAATAAAATAAAAGGTCACTGAATAAGGAGATTGAAAAGCCAAATAGTTATAATTAAATAATATTTTCAAAAATTTATGAATTTTGGAAGTCTGACATTGTAAATAAAATTAAAAAAAAGGTATGCAATTAAAAAAAATTTCATGCAACCCATAAACATATCTATATTAAAAAGAATAAAATGAAAATGAAGATGGAAGATATCCATATTAAAGTTATTCATGGCGGAGTCATAGTCATGAATTTTTTTTTCTTTCATTTAAATTGGCCTAAAAATTCATTTCATTATTTAAAAAATTTAAAAAATTATTTTATATTAATATTTATAATTAAATTTAAAAATAAATTTTTTATTATTTAAATAATAATTTAAACCTAATAGATTTCTCAACCCATGAAAAGTTCTAATATATATATAGAGAGAGAGTTATAAGTAAGATTTTTACCACAAAATTGAATTTAGGTGACTTGCATGGACCTTCAAATTTTAACGGACTGAGCAAAAACTTCTTCCCTTTAGGTACAATGAAGACAGCCGTAGTTGAGTTCGCTCCACAAGCTGCTATCCATGTCTTATTAAAGGCCTTTAGTTTGCACGATTTTGTATGAAATCAAACTAAAATGTTAATAATTAATAAAATTTGAAGAGGTTAAAAAAAAATTATAGATCTATCGGTGCTTTGCATTTGAAGATAATGAAAATTTGAAAGCAAAGAAATTGAATTTAACGAACAATAATTTGGTCATGGCTGAGAACAAGAGATTAGTGTTTATATCTACATCATTTTTAAAATTTTTAATCGAACTTAGTGTTTCGAGTCAGATGATACTAATTTAATAAAAGAAAATATAAAAACTAAAATAAATTATAATGTAAAATAACATGATAGGGGCATTCTTGTTTTTTAATTTTTATATCTTTCTGAAAATAGACTTAAAAAAAAAAATACCCACTCCCGAAGAAAAACTAACCATAAATAATTTCTTCCTTTTTTACAGTATATATATTTGTGTAGTTACTATATGTAAGGCTAGTCTTTACAATTTATAACTAGGGTTAGTGTTACAAGTTAAGCGATATTAATTTTTATTGATAAAATTACTTAAAAATTAAAATAAAATAATAAAAGTATGTTAATAGAGGTATCTATTTATTTTTTTATTTCACTTATATTTAGAAAATGACCGTCACTTCTTTTTCATCGTATTACCTTTTTTGTTAAGGCTTTTTTCTCTTTTACCCTAACTATGAGCATGCTGAAATCTAATATACATTTCTGATATTTTGTTCAGCGCTGTGAAGTAAATAGTTTTTAAAAATATTTTAAAAGTGGGGTAATGTCTCCAAAATTTACAAGCAAAAAAACAAGGGGAATTTCTCAATTTATTAATTTCTCATGATAGCCCCTACAATTCCAAGCCCACGTAGACATAGAAATGTAAATATTGGAATAATACGAGTATATATATATATATATATATAAGGGTGAACAATAGTCTATGTTTATTTCTAGATTGATGGATTTGGATTAATTTTAGAGTGATTTAATGATTTGATGTGTAGCAAAGTGAAAAGGTGAAAGAATAAATAAAAAAAATAAAATTTTAGTGTGTTTTTTAAGAAAAAAAAAGTGAGAGAAAAAAATAGAACGAAAGATTATAATTTTTTGCACTTTTATTGTTTAATAAAAACTCTAAATTGGGAAGATGATAGGAGAAAATGTACTTGAGAATCGTCAGTCACTCCATCTCCAACAGCTCCGTAATCCGTCACGTTAATCTCCAAAGAATACACAATGGTCGAGCTCAAAATCAACGACCAAAAAACCAGCTGAAATATCTGCTTACAATCCTGAAAATAAAGTAAAATAAAATTCAAAAACAAATCCGATTTTAATTTATAATAATAATTCAAAAAGTTCTATGTTTGTAGAAAAAATATGGAAGAATTCTCACCATTTCTGTGAGCAAACAAAAATTTATATTTCTTTCTTACTACACATTGAAACCAAGCATGTTGTTTCTTGTTCGCCTTTTATATTATATTAAAGGTTCAGTCAACCGGACTTTTATAAGATTTAATTAAATATATATATATATATATTTAATTACTATTTTAAACCATTTGTTGTATAGTTGATACATTACTTTTTTTTTATTGAATTTAAGAAGAAAAGTAAAATATTAATTTCAATATTCTTTTTTATAAATAAAACTATAACCTTAATTGATGTCTGACATTAATTAATATTTTATTTATATTAATAATTTTTAAAATGGACTTTATTATAGATATTATTTATAGCAACAAATGAAATTTTGTTACTGTTTTTTTTTTTAAAATTTATTTGGAAGGGGAATCCAACTTATTAAATCATGCATTAATTATTAAATCAAAGAAAATTTTTAATACCCTTTTTAATATTATAGTTAATTATAAATTTATAATCCGACTACAAGTTTTCAAATGACAAAATAATTGGTTCCTTAGGCAAAATTCCTCATTAAGTGCTGCTTATTCTTGAGCTTGTCTGAACTGGAATTACAGTCTGCTTATCTGTTTCATTTAATGCATATTAATTTTGTTTTCGTTTCTCAAAAAAAAAAAAAAAAAAATTCCCCCCAAAAATATTAGTACTTATTTTGCATAGTAGATCTCCTACTTTATCTATGGTTGATTTGTTCATTGATTTGGTATGTTTCATAAATTTCTTGTCTAAAGCTTAACTATTATTTAAAAATATTAATTTTAAATATAATTTATTTATTAATTAATAATCAATATTGGTACAAATTTTTTTAAAAAAATAATTTACAAAACAAAAAATAATCTAATCTTAAAACAGGTAATCTTAATTCAGTTGATTTATATAATATTTCATAAAAGATGATATTTGATAAGCTTCAAATTTAAATTTCAATATTTGCAATTCTTATATTACAGTTTTTTTTATCAGAAAAGGCCAAAAAAATTATTTTTTTATGATATTTTAATAATCTTTATCATTAAAAATTTTAACACATTATTTTATATGTTTGTTTAAATATTTTAATTAATTAACTGGTTATTATATAATTATATAAAAATTTATTTATTAATTAATAATCAATATTGGTACAAATTTTTTTAAAAAAATAATTTACAAAACAAAAAATAATCTAATCTTAAAACAGGTAATCTTAATTCAGTTGATTTATATAATATTTCATAAAAGATGATATTTGATAAGCTTCAAATTTAAATTTCAATATTTGCAATTCTTATATTACAGTTTTTTTTATCAGAAAAGGCCAAAAAAATTATTTTTTTATGATATTTTAATAATCTTTATCATTAAAAATTTTAACACATTATTTTATATGTTTGTTTAAATATTTTAATTAATTAACTGGTTATTATATAATTATATAAAAATTTATTATATCAGATGAATAGGTGATTTGAAAATCTTTAAACAAAAATATTAACAAAATAAAAAAAAAAGAGTGAGTTAAACAATAAATAATTTAAAAATTTTTAAATAGAAACAAATTAAAGAAAATAAAAATACAAATTTTGAAAAAAGGGTGGGTGGGAATGGGATATTTATTCTATAAATGCACCATAGAAAAGCAAGAAAGCGGCATTTTTAAATGTTTTAGATAAAAGCCGATTAACTATAACAATAATGTTAAATAGAAAAAAAATTAAAGTTTTTATTCTTAAAAATTATGGTTTTAAAACCCAAACTAAAAAGTTAGACAATTGTAGCATTTGCAGTTCAATCACACTATTTGAAGATAGTATGATTTTATTATTTTACATCACCACACTTTTTTGTTATTTATGCTTTTCCTTTTGGATATCTCAATTCATCGTAACATTTTTTACAATAATATTAAACACTTAAAATTTTTAAATTATATTTTTCCCATAATTATTAAAAAATGAGACCGTAGGTTAAATTGGTGTGATCTTCAATTCTTAGTTCAACCGGTTGGACCGATCGATTTATTTAAATACGATTTTATTTATTTTAAAAATAATTTTAGTTCAATAAATATGAAATATACTAGATTGCTAATAAAAACATCCATTGGGTTATGGTTCAAATCTTATCACATTTGAAAATAATTTTAAAATGATTTTTTCTTGATTTTTATCTATTGAATCGATTTTAGATTGGTTTAACCAAACTTCAATTCTCTATATAACTTCAACCCAAACAGACGTTCTATTCTCGATTGAATCAATTCAACCAACTAATTGGACCAATTTTTTCAACGATGTTTCTCATCACCCTTTTAAAAATACAATGTGTCCAACCTATATTTTCTTTTGACTTGAAATTTTTTTTTTCCAAACAGAATTAAACTAAGCCTTGAACATATCAAAGTGGGCTTAGCTGAAATGTATACATTTTTTATGTCTTCGAATGGTATATAAAGACATGGATGGCAAGAATTTCACGTGCAGGACACGGGAAGCATACTATATATATGCTGATGAAGACAATGCCATTTAAGGATTTTTTTTTTAATTGTTTTGTAAGGAAAGAAATCCTTAATTGGACATCATTTTGGAATAGGATTTTCTTGCTTAGTTTTTATGAAACCATATTTAAACAAATGAAGCAGGTGCACTTAACAGGATCTTACTCAAAGTTTCCATAACTGTTTTTATAGGTACTATTCTAAATTAAGTTATCGATCCGAGCTAGTAAGATCAAGTTTCCATTTCTGTTTCTATAAGTATCATTTATAAATTAAATTACCTAATCAAGCTAATTCTATTAAGCTGAATGGATAATTTGATTCATGGACATATATCAAGCTCATTCATGGACAAGAACCAAGCCTGAAACTTATTCATGATGAACATATTAACCCAATGAAGCAAATGCATATCGACTCAAACTAGTTCTATCAAGCTGGATGAATAATCTAATTCATGGACACGTATCAAGCCCATTTATGGACAAGTACCAAGCCCAAAACTTATCTGTGATGAAAATATTAACCGAATGAAGCAAGTGCACTTTGACGGCCCAACTGTTTAACGATCCAACTCAGGATTCTAAACTGTTTATATATGTACTATTTTAAATTAAGTTACCAATTCGATCTATTAGACTGGACGAATAACATGATTCATGGACAAGTACCTAACTCGAATGTATGAAAGGAAGTGCACTTAACAGACCCTACTGTTTAAGGATCCTACCCAATTTTTCATAACTGTTTATGAATGCTCTATTTTAAATTAAGTCATCACAGCCCAACTGTATGAAACGCAAAGTGTGCACATTTCTTGACTTCCTCTTCCGGATGCATTTGCCAGTCTCAATATCATTAGGTTTTTAGTCCTTGAAGAAGAATTTTGCCTCACCACAGGCTGTAAGCATTTGAAGCAAATAATGTCATTGAGCACTCAGTACATAGATGTCAATTACCTGTAACTGTTAATAGCCTTTTAAAAAAAAGAAAAGGAAAAAAAAAAAAAAAAAAACAAAGAAGTAATAAAATAAGAAATTTATTTCTCCAATATCTGAAAGCCCTGAATAAGTTCCAAGAAAATCAAAACAGCAGATCCAAAAACAGATTTTTTAACTTCGCTACAACATTGTTCATGCAGATGCAGAAGACCCACCATTACAGAGATTGAAGCCATACCAAATCCCATTGGGAATAAAGACGTTGTAATAAAACGTGACAGACTTAGTATAATAGCCATAGACAGTCACACTCTGAGGCTTCCAACCATCATATCCACTCCTGTAAAGGTAAAGATAGCAAATCTGGTAGGTGCATGGACCCTTTATTTGGAATGTATCAGTTGAACACCTCTCAAATGTCCTTGAGTATGAATCATCAAGCCTTGGTGCATACACCTAAATCATCATCATTCAAAACAGCACTCATTTTTTAACTAAAAGACTCCCTTTTACCAATTCCATGAATTCCACTAAACAAGGGTGTAAGTGAAAAAAAAAAATAGTTGTACTTGAAATGTGATTTGTTCAGTCTGAATTCTTCATGGCTAAAGATTAAAATAGTTAGAACAACAGTCGCAATGGATCTTTAGCAGCCGGTTTTTTCCTTTTTTCCTGATAATTTTGTTTTTGAATCATTAAAGGCAAAACATACCTGATTTCCATAAGCATCGCCAAATGCAAGACTAATCTGATCTCTTGTATAGGAAATTGAAGAACAGCTTGTTGTTATTGATACTGTATAAGAGCAGCTACCCACATTCTATGAATAAGCAAATGCAAAAGACTTATTTTAGAAGTTTTAAATAAAACAATCGAGATAAAAAAAGCTGACACTGTATTTGGCTTTTTCCCTCACACAATTGGGTTCTGGGGAAAGATTTCCTTCCGGGAAATTTCATGAACAGCGCAAATTGTAAAACTGAAGTTTCCTAGCAAGATTTGCTCCAACAATCTCATAATCAAAGATGTTTTCAGTCATAGGTGGAGGTTAATTACTTCAGAAATGATATATAATTTCTGTCATCAGCTGGAAAAGAAGCAGAAAGTTGAGATCCAATCATAGCCATACCTGGGTAGCATTGACCTTGAAGGATTTCAGAGGCTGAGGCAATGGAAGGATGCTCCTAGCATCTGCTACGGAGAAGAAGAAGATGAAAGTCAAGGGGAGCAAAAAGCTCACTGCTTTCTTCATTTTCCAAAAGAAAAATTCAATGAGGAAAAGAAATTATAATATTTTGGGTAACCAAACATGCCCAAACTGGATATATATATATATATATATATATATATAATATAATGCTGCTCGAGCTTTCTGGTAATGAAGGGTAGATAAGTCTTTTGGGTGAAAGATAAGCATGACAACATGGTACTATTCTAAGCTTTTAACTCGACTTTCATCCAATAATCCACCAAGTGTCTCTTTTTTGCCCTCCAATATCTTCCCCCAACTAAACAGTAGGATGGGAAAAGGCAATTAATTAACAAGGCTCCAAAAGGGATAATGACAAATGATTTCATCTCATTCATAAGCAGATTGTTTTTTTTTTTTTTTTTTACCTACCAAAAACAAAAAATCTATAAAATAGTGCCCAAGGCAGAGTTTCAGAAATTTTCTTCATTTTTGTCTGATAAATCTCTTGGCCGTACTTGTCTTCATTTGTAACTGGATACTTTGTGTTTTTCCCCCATGGAATCAATTCATGTTCTCTTACCTTTGCCATCTCATTTTCTTGTTTTCTTCCCCTCTTGGGTGTTAGACATAAGAGGACTTCTCAGTACAAGTGTTTATGATCAAGCTAGACTATATTAAAACTTGGATAAACATATCACAGCCTATTCTTATCATTTAAGATTAAATAAATGCAAGTTGCTTTGCTGGCTTGTAGCAGACCTGAACTTAGACTAGTGCATGGATCGTGAGATTTCCGGTAATACCCTTGTTGCTAGGAAAAACCCACGCCCGTTCTGGACGCGCGTTTCGGCTCCATTTCCGGTAATTGTTGGTCTTTTTCAAGTACCAAATTGTTTTTTTGTATCATTCCCAGAAGAGTCTGAGATAAGCTAGGAGTGACAAATACAACAATGTAGAACCAAAAATGATTCACTGCATAAAAACCAAAGATGAAAGAGAACCAATTTGATCATTTATAAAAAGCCTTTAAAGACAGTTATGTTGCTTGAATGGAGAATACAACTGTTCTGCGAATTTGCAAAGAAGCATAAGTATTGCAAACATCAAAGTTTACAAATAAGCAATAATAAATAAATCCAATGATCAACTGAGGCTGATAATAACACTCATGAATGACAACATTTGGTTCATTCAAATTCAGTGAATATCATATCAGAAAGATTGCAAATGCAGCCAAACTAAAAAAGCCAACTATTTGTTGCAATCAACACAGGTTATGGGAGAGATGGCAGGGTTACGATTCGTATCTGCGCACAAACTCCAAAAGGAATGGAAGCCAATGCCCCCTTCCTTCGGCTTCCCTGTATAACTTCTCTTAAGCCATGTTTGGTATTACTGTTGATACAGCTTTTGAGATTAAAAATTATGTTTTACCCAAATGCCATGCTAAACGTATAAAAAATTTTGATTTTTACAGTTAAAATAATGTAAAACCAAGGAAGTGGAGGTTTGGTGGCTTAGAAATTGACTTTTAGACGAAATTGCTTTATTATTCTCGCATCGATAAACTTTTATTATTTTTAAATATTTCAATTTTTCATGATACTTTTTCATAGTAACATTAAACACTTAAAAGTTTTTAAAGCATATTTTTTACAACACTTTTTCTAAGTTTTTATAGCCAACGGATATCAATGCAAACTCCCCTGTTCCCACTACTTTTCACTTCCATAACCTCATTATCTGAAACCAAAGGCTTTGACAGTCTCTTGAATCTGCTGTTTCTACAACTCAACTTGACATACTAAGATGGAAGAACTAAATCCACAACCTCGCATAAACACAGAAATGAATTTTTTTACAATTTCACTTAAAAAGTGTTTTTGGGCATTAATTGAGCAGCTGGAATCAATTATGATAGTAGAGTTCATACAAAGACTACAAAAAAAAAGATATTGAAAAATGTCTGATGATTTAAACGTATAGAACATGCAGTTCAATGATCAAATAGGAAGGTGAAAAGAGATTTATGTCCGACTTTTCTTCCTTTGATGATTGTCTTCAATGGCTTTTCAATCAGATTGGCACTTTTAAGGATCATTCGGGGGAAAGAGACGGTCAAGTATTGCTTCACATCCCTTTATAAGATTGTAAAGCAAATCAGTAGAGAAGAATGGCTGTTGCAGTGCCCTTGGCATGTAGGATGAATAAACAGAATAAGCACCCGTCCGCTTCTTGTGCTTCTTCACAATCTTGATCAATCCTGTTAAAAAAACAAAGTTTATTTTAGGTGAAAAACAAGCGTCCATGAACACACTTTTGCCACATTTTATTTGTTTAGTTTTTGTAGAGATTAGAAATATAAATAACAGTCGCAGTTTCGACTTTTTCAGTAGCTAATATCACACTGCAATTGACTGTGATATATAGCTTTAATTATATCTGCAATCATTAAAAAAGTGATCTCTACTGGAGATTATGTATTGATTTACAACAACTATTGAACATGATCAAAAAATGTGTATACCTGTAAAGTTAATGACACTATAATGTAGTAGCATCACCATCTCCGAATGAAAACCCAAAATTTCCTTCTGCAATTCCAGCAATTCTTCAATATCAGTTAAGTTTTCAGCCATGATTTCCAGCTCCTGAAAATGAAACACCCAAAAGCAATTAATTGCTTTCAACCAAAAACAAAGTTTTTGAGCAATTTAATTCTTTATGAGGGGTGCGGATCAAAGAATTAAGTAATAATTAAATATTATACATACCCTGAATCTGATGACGTAGTCTTCCTCTTTATCGATGTAAAACGCATTGATCTTATCGAGTTCCCTGTCAAGTAACATGGTGAACCCCATGTCTTCTGCTGGTGAATTCCCTTCATAATTGCTTCCACTTCCACCATCTGAAAATATTCCATTTGAATTGTGGTTTATCAATTTCACTCTCTGCTTCAATGCCTTGTAACACATGAACTTGCGTTCCCATTCAGGCAAGCTTTTTGCTACCTCTGCTCGATGTTTTTTTCCATATTTCATCTCTCTCTCTCTCTCTCTCTGCTTTCAAAGCTTTAATGATTGGTGAAGAGCCTAGAGCAGATATATGTTTATATATTAGAAGAAAGCAACGTATGAATATATTTTTTAGAACCAAAGGGAGATATTCGAATCACCACAACAATCTTTCAACAAAAATCCAATATTAATTAAAAAAAACCTTTGATACTGGAAGCTTGGAACCATGAAAATTACAAGGTAGATTAATGGTAGAATATTACTTGATGCTGCTGTGCCATTGGCAAAACTTGAATATTCCAAGATGCTACTGCAGAATCTGAATATTCTCACAATGCTGCTGTCTCCATGTATTATTCTTGTATTATTCAATAAAAAGGTCTACATCAGTTCTTCCTCAAATCCATCGAAAATCCACGAGATCCTAGTTAGAATTTACATTGTTTTTTTTTTCCCTATTAGGCTTCTTTCGGAAGGACGAAGTCGATAAGTCCATGAATGCCATGTTGCATTATCCCTTAGAAATATGATCATTATGAAATTAGTAAATCACCTGGTTGACTGGTCCCAAACCTTGGCAATATGAATAGGGAAAGATTCATGTGACACTTTGACAAACCGTGTCTCTGAATATTGCAAATATTGCTGTCTCTCCGACAAATTTTAGCAGGAAGTGAAATCTGTACAATCAAGTTTTCTTTATCAGCCTCAGTGGAAAAATCGTCATCAAATATTACCTTTTCCAGTATTTCCATGCAATGTTTCTCAAGAGTTATTTGATTTGTTTTTGTTTCCGACATCTGAAAATTTTACTCTTGAATGTTAATTTTGCAATTTGTATATTGTGTTTCTTGCATTGGTAAGTGCATTTGGATCTCACCACATCGACAATGGTGCGTTTCTTCTGTTTGGATAATAAAGTTAGCATTAGAGCAGTGAAGCTCCAGTGGAGACCGAGACCGTCCGGTTAGAGGGTCACTGTCTTCCATGACCTTGGAGCTTTCCTTTTGTTTTGGTTTGTTTTGTTTTTTTTAATATAATAAATATATAATAAATTTAATTATTATATAATATATAATAAATTTCATTATTATATAATATGAATGAAGCACAAATAAATAATAAAAACAAGCATAAAATATTATTGAATATAATATTATCCTTTTTTATTTATCTATTAACAAAATAATTACTTGAAAATAATACAATTTTTTTAAATATTTATCAAATTTAATAAAAATCAAACAATTTAAAAGTTTATTAATATACACATTTTAAGCTAATATCGTTTATAGTCATTTTTTTATTATAATTCACCTCACCGCTACTGATGTGTTTGAATGCAAATACATATCTCACCTCTGATTTTAATTTCACTACAATAATATCTAATCTCACACTACAATAATTAATTTCATTGTCACTGCTATTTTTAATCTCACCGAAACTAATATTACTTTTCATTTAAAATGGACCCTAAGAAAGTTGGAAAACCAATAAACACTAGTTATTTACGTCATTTCTAGGTTAATTTTAAGGTAAAAAAAAGGATAAAAATAAAATCGATGTCATCTTTGATTTCTAATTCAATCTGTTGGACCAATCATTTCTTTTAAACAAGATTTTAAATTTTTTTTAAAATAATTTTAATGTAAATTATAGATATTTAATAAAATATATGTTTGACTTAGTAATATAGTTTTTACTATAATTCTAAGAGATTTTAAGTTTAAATCTTACTATTTAAAGTACTTAAAATATATAATATTCTTTTCTTAATTTCTCTAATTTTTTTACTAATTAAATTACTTTTAAACTAATTCAAATAATTCTTAATTTTTAATACACCATTAAATCAATAAATTTTTTTAATTAAATCAATCTAATCAACTAACCCAATCATTTACTCATCTGACATGCGCGTAACAGCGGGACTACCTCGTGCAAGAACATGTGAGCATATGCTACCAATGTTACGCAGAAACATAGACACTAAAAAATAAAAATCGCATAGCGCCCCCCCCCCCCAACAGATGTTGGAATCCAACCAAAATAAAGGGAAAATGTTTTGTATTGAAATAAATTCTTACTAAATCAATTTATGTTAAAATTTTATTTTTATAAAATTAAATTTTAAGATGTATTTTAATCAAATATAGTTATAAGATTTATTTAAATTTATTTGTTATTTAAATAATAAATAATTCATCTTTTAAATTACGTAAAATTTTTAAATTTTGTAAATAATTTTAAAAAGTTGTTTACATGTTCCTTTACTTTTATATGAGTTTATTAATTTTTTAAAAGATTATTATATGATACACTACCAGTGTAAGTTTTTTTATTAACTCAAAGAGTAGGTTAAAATACCGCCATGTATTCTATTTATTTAGTTTTTATTTTTTAAAAATATATATTCAAAACACATGACACTGATTTAATCTCGCTTGTGAAATTAAAAAATTCAACTATCAATATATCAAATAATTACTTTTTTTTAAATATATCCTATATTAAAACATTTGACAACCTTTTAATTAAATTCATAAAAAAAAAAAGTATCTTAAAATTTTGAAATAAAAATATATCATGATTAAATGTTTTCAAAAATAAAATAGTGCACATTCTACAAATGAACCATTTTTGTACTCTTAGATATGGCATTTTCATATTCTTAAGAAAACAAGGGCCAAACGAAAAAGACTTGGAAATGATGATTTCTCATTGATTTAATTGTTTTTCAAAATTAAAATGTGAAAACCTTTTTTTTTTTTTTAAAAAAAAAGAAAACTCTGAGTCATAAAATTGAAGAACTTAAAAAGCATTTAAATAATGATTAAATGTGTAATGGCATTTGGCAAAATCACAAGTACCTTATGAAACGTCAATTGTAGATTTTTTTTTTTAGTTTGATTTTGATTTTCCATGTCTTTTTACATAAAAACAAAGAAACCGAATTGAAATTGGACAATGTAAACAAACATGAAACACATGGACCCAAACAAATTTCAATTTCAAAATATATATACATATATGGTGTACGATCCAAAAACAGGACCAGCAACCACTCACCCTCTTCAACTTCAAGCCAATTACATAAACGAAAATAATTTATTGAAGAATGTGGCTAAATATTTTTAAAATAAAATTTATTGCAATTTTGACTATTAGAATTATATATACATATTTGTTATTTGGCTTCAAACTGAAATAAATTATTCGATCAATCGAATTGATTAATAAATAAATAATTTTAACTAGAATATGGAACATTTATTTTGTGATTGTTTTAAAAATATATATAAAATAAGTAATTTTTATTATATATCTAATTTTTTTAGCGGTAGGTAATCTTTCAAAAAACATTTATGTATATGAAAATAAATTAAAATATCAAAACATATCTAATTTTATTTTGGATTTTAATAATTTCACCAGTGAGTTGATATCATTTAACTTATTAATCCAATCAACTCTGTTATTTTAATTATATATAATATAAAAATCAAATAAATAATAAACATAATAAATAAATTATTTTTAAAAAAATAAAATTAAAAAAACCAGTTTTTTATCTATTATATGATTTTTATCAATTTTTAATCAAAATTACTTCTATTAAAATTTTTATGGAAAATTTTCTAATTTTAAATTTAATCGATACCGTTAATATCGACTCTTTCTTGAATTTTTAAAAATAAATTCTTTTCAGATTGTAAAAAATTCCAGTTATTTGAAAATAGTATAGATGAAATTTCAATTTCAAACTGAAAAAAGTAAATAAATAGTACAACTTATATTTATTTTATGTTTGGAGGGAAAATGAAAAAAAAAGGCCCAATGGGGAAGACCTGATTGCGAAGGAAGAAAGGATCCTATATTTGTGCCACGTGTAAGAATGAGAAACATCGTGTTCGAATGGGGATCCTGATTTTACACGATTTGACAGGTGGCGTTCACTGCTATGCCCAATTGGAGGTGTCTCCAAACTTCCGTGTCTCCACGCGTGACAATCTTTGATTGTTTGTAATCATGAGATTTTATCCACAAACTGATATATATATATATATATATATATATATATATATATTTTGGCAATGATGGTGATTTGTCAACAAATATTATCCCCTCCCAAAAATTTAAAGTTTTCATGCCACGAAAAGAAAAACATATGGTTTCTTTTTTATTATTATTAATTGATATTATGCGCGTTTTTTATGGGTTTTGGCTAGAGCTTATATATTAAAAATTTTAATCTTTTAAATTATATCAAATATCGTATTCATGCTTCATTATATTTTTAAAAATCTTTATTTTGTGATAAATTTATTAATTAATATAGTATTTAAGAAAAGCAAGCTTAAAGTAGGGAGATTAAGTGTAAATTTAATAGTTAAAAGCTTAAGCAATTGATTCATATAATTAATAAAATCATTTGAAAAAGATAAAATTTAATAACATCACGTCATTCATAAAATATGGGTTAAGGAATTTAGCCAAAAAAAAGTTTAAGGTATGTCTAATACAATGTAATTAATCAATTTTAATTAAAATTGATTAATTAATGAAAAAAATACCATAATTATAAGAGCCTAATTCAATCGGGCCTAAAAGTCTTGGATTAGGGGATGATTGTGCAAGTGAGACAAGAGTGCCTAATCACGTAAACTGAACATAGGAAAGCCCAAAAAGTCTATTCAAACGAGACTCGATGGTAACTAATCTTTGTTAGAGAAAATTAAGTGGATAGATAATAATATTTACTAATGATATTCAACCTGCCTCGCTCAATTCCTGTCCCCAACCCAAAAAGTATACTAGAACGAGCTCGAAGGTAAGAAGCTCGTAACAAGCAAGCTAGCTAAGAAATTTAAGGAAAAAAAAGTGGGGGAAATTCAACAAAATGAAGATTTGAAAGTTGAAGAATATCGAGTTTCAAAAGTCATGATAGGGTCAAGTCTCTTCATTACGAGTTCAACCATAAATAATATTTTACTAAAGGAGTAAAGATTGGATATCAAGAGTTAACACACTTAAAATTAAATCCAACTTAGAAAAAAACAAAGTTAAAAATGTGGAGCAATTCCCTTTGTTTACAACTATGGGCAAATATTATTTTATACAAAAAAAGTTAAAAAATTATAATTCGATTATGCATCAAACCGTATTTTAGAGATAATTGTTGACGCAAAAAATAATTTATAAAATTTGGGTTAAAGAATTTAGCCAAAAAATCATAATCTACTTATAACCTTTCAATTTCTATATAATTAATTTACTCAAAAAAATATTATATACTTAAATCTTTTTAAATTCATAACTTCTAAAAATCTATCAACAATGCCATGTAAATTGAGTTAATTATATTTCCAAAGACTATAATTAAAGCCCAATTCGATAAAGGTCCAAGAATCGTAGATTAGCGGACGATTGTGCAAGAGAGAGATCATAATCACCTATCAAATTCAGACATAGAAAAGCTTGAAAGAGTCTAATTGAAATGAAACTGTCTAATAACTAGTCTTTGCTAGAAAAAATTTAGCATAAGTGGGTAGTTACTGACAATAATTAACCCTTGCGTACTTTGTGTTATTAAAATATTCAACACAATGATAAAATTTAGGCTAAAATTAAGAGATCGAAGAAAATTCAATGTATATGATAAATATGATGAAAACATCAAAGTACATAAAAAAAAAGGCAAAAGTTCACTACAAATTTTTTTATTATATTAAATAAAATATTTTAATCTTTATATTATTAAATTCAGTATTTTAAATATTAAAAATATTTAAATATTAATAAAATATTAATATTATGTAACGTAAAATTTTAAATGTTATATTAAAATATATTTGAGTTTCGGGTTAGGTTTGAGGTTTTTTTAATATAAAATTTAAAATTTTACGTCACATAATATATCAATATTTTATTGACATTTAAATAATTTTTTAAGTACCTTAACTATTTTTTTATTTGTTATAATTTTAAAAATATAAAAATTAAATTATTAAATTTTATAATATGAAAACTAAAATGCTCCTTTCATTATGGTACAAAGATTCTTAATAAACTTTTATCTTATAAAAAAATTTAATAAAAAAAACCAACAAATAAAAAGTTAAATAAAGGGGGAAAAAAATTTTTTTTTTCATATATAGACTTAAAACTAAAGCCATTTATGCCCCATATGTGATATGTCCTACAATTAAAACACAAACTTTAGGTGTCTTTTATAATATTATTCTAAATTATGAATTTCCACACCTAATGCAAATTCTCAAATTTTTTATAAATAAAAAATTAAAAGAAAGACCCATGACCCTTTATTCTAGAAGAGCACGAGCACTGTGCTGACCCAAGGTCTCTTCCACTAAAAGTTCCAAATGCCACCTTCCCTTTCTTTTCCTTTCACTTTGCCTTGTTCGTGTGATGTACTTCATTCATAAAATGCCAAATTTGAAATCAAACTAGAGGAATTTATGATCCGATTGAGTGGAAATTTAAATTTTTTTTTTAATTTAGATCAAATTAATTTATAAATTAATTTATTATTTAAATATTTTTATATTAATTTTTATAATTAAATTTAAATAATTTATATAAATAATAATTTATATAAAATCAAGTCGACTAAATTTACAAAATAATTTATTAGATACGGTAAGTGGACGGCCCACGAGTACCGAACTCCGTGGAAAAGCTAAATAAGCCAGAGAATTCCAGAATCTCACGCCTATTTTACTTTCTTTCTGTAAGATCTTAGATCCCCACATCCCCAATTTTAACCTTGTCTCGTAACGCCATTTTTCAATCTCTATATATATATATACACCTTTTTTAACCCATTTAATTTTGGGTACTTAGTTCTATCTATAAAAACAAAGACAAGAAAGAAGCTATAGTTTTTAACTTCCATCTTTCTTCGGTGCTCTGACTTATTAGTCTTAGAAGTTTCACCGGTCAGGTGCTGCCCGCCATGTCTTCAGTAATATCACAGGGTTTTGTCTTAGCGACAGCTATGGTTGTTTCCAGCACTGTGATTTTCCTAACCTTTTCAAGGCAAAAAACTTTGCCTCCTCCTAAGCAAACTATCCGTTCTTGCTTGTCTTCAGGTAATAATATAACAATGGGGTTTCTTTTTATTTCTTGTTATTCTCATTAAATTATGACTTTAACATATAAATATATATATTTTTTGTTGGTGGGATTTTCTTAGAGGGAAAGAAAAGGGATAAAAGGAAAAAGAAAGTGAAATTTGCTGAGAATGTGAAGGAAACAAATGGCAATGGAGAAGATTACAGAAAAGAGAAACAAAAGAAGTTAATTGCAACAGCTGCAACAGCAAGAAGATGGAGAAAAGTTGACAGATTTTTCAGAAATGAAACGCCTGCAAATAGGATTGCTTTATACAATGGAATTTTGAGGGATCGTGTTCATAAAATTCAGCATTCATATTGATTTTTTACTGTAAAGTTGCTTCTAAACTTTTCCTGGGTTTTCAAGTTTAATATTGATGCCCTCTTTCTTTTTCCCTTTTTTTGTTTTTGTGACATAGAAAAATCTTAGACTTTTCTTCTTTCTTTGATCTTTTCCTGAATGTAAATCTCAAAACTTTGTCCAAATTATGGGGGTTTTTTCTTTAATTAATGAAAATGTTGGGCAAAGATTGTAAATGTCAGCGTTTTGAGTTTTAGTTTTGTGAATCAACTTCAGTTTTTTTTGTTTTTTCCGGTTAAGAAAATTTGCAAATGAAAAGTCAGACATTGTAATTAATTAATTCCTAATTCTGGGAAGGGAAACAGGCAGGGAAATTACGTGGCCGTACTCTCTTTTATTCCTTTAGTACTTTTTTATTTATTTTTTGGTTACCAAACCTGTATTTATAAAATAAAAAAAAATCTCAATTATCAAAAAGAAAAAAAAAAACTCAAACTTTCTACTCCACTATTATTCAAATTTTTATTAAATTTATATAATAATTTTATTTAATATATTATTTATATAAATTTATATTATATAAATTATAATATATTTATATATTTAAACAGTACCAACTCTCAATCCATCCCTAAATTAAGTCTAACGTTTAGGACTCGTATGGATATTAACATATAAGAATGGAGTAAAAGAAGATTAAAACTAAAGAAGGAAAAAGAGAAAAGAAAATGAAATTACCAAAAGGATAAGCCAATTGCAAATTGGCATAACAAAATCTTGTCGGCTACCAATGTTTTAAGTTCCTTACACGACTCATTTCAATTCATTTTGACCCACAACATTTTATTCCCATGATGTTTTTCTTTTCTTTTTCTTTTTTTTTTGAGTTTTGACAATTGTGCACCGAACAAAATTAAATGGACCACATTAATCATATACTATTTTACTATTTATTAGTACTATAATTTTATGGATTGGGTATTTTGGCAGAAGGATGATTGCCAATTTGGCAATGCCCTAAAGCCGGAGCCTGGGACGAATAGTTTTTTCAATTATTGAGGTTTTGAGAGTCAAAAGATTTTTTGTAAGAGAAGAAATATCAAACATTGCCCATCTCATTTGACCAATTGGACCACACATACCTTTACCTCTGAATTTTATTATTTTATAGGCTTAATAATATTATACATAATCATTAAATATGATATAAAAATAATTAAAATATTGAATAACATAAATATATTAAAATTTATATAATACGAATTATTAATGTATCAAATTTTATATAAATATAAAATATATTAAATATGATAATATAAATATATGAATTATTAAATTTGCATTTTATATATAAAAAATGACCAGTGATTTTGCCAACTAATTTAAAGCCTTCAATTAAATGGCGTACAAGTGGTTGGTTTGGTTCTAATCAAACATTGTGGTCACGAATTTATTGTTTTTATTGAAATATGTATGTGTATCTATTTAATTGATAGACAATGCTTATTCCCTTTTCTATTTGATTGGCATCTTCACTAAGCTAATTATAAATTTTTACTATCTAATGGTACAAATAAATGGAAAATTTTAAAAATAATACTTAAAAATGAAATTTACAATTAATGTATTAGTCTTTTATTAAATTTGATGAAATTAGATCATTAAATATATAAATTTTTTAAAAATAATATATTAACTAACCTCAATACCAATAAACACCTAGACCTAAATATATGCTTACTTTATATAAGTATTAATCGATAACCAACCATAAATTATTAGTTTATTAGGTACTTTACATATGGTGTGACAATATTTTCTTTTTATGTAAATATTATATTGCAAGTTGGTGCCTATTATGCGTTTCATTTATATTTCTTTATATATTTCTATATATTGAGTGTTTGGGATTTAATATGAGAAATAATCTGATTTCTTATAGTTTTGTAATGTAAATGATTGGTTGTTTTTTTTTTTTTTTTCTTGTTTTTAAGTTCTTAAATAGATATTGATTCTCTACCTTGAAAGAATATAAGGGCAAACAAGAAAAAGAAATTTTATTTTTTACATTGCTATGCAAGGCCTACTTTAACATGGG
The DNA here is from genome assembly GCA_038382065.1 of Adansonia grandidieri. NCBI lineage: Eukaryota > Viridiplantae > Streptophyta > Magnoliopsida > Malvales > Malvaceae > Adansonia > Adansonia grandidieri. The sequence goes on along the minus strand of JBBYHK010229335.1, from coordinate 1,675 downwards.
CCTATTAAGTAGAGGTGGGCTTAAACTAGTCCAATGCCTTTCTTTGGATGAGTTATCCAATGCGTTAATTTTTCAACAATTTAACAAATTTAGGCCTCATAAAGTAACAAGTTAAATCGACGTGTGAACAAACACCAAAGTTTTGCAAAATACATTGACAATGATTATTCCTCCCCTTCGAATAAAGATTACTAGAATTGTTTGCTAATATTTGTAATAATATTAGAATTTTATTGAATGGTTTATATTTATTTACGATGTTATTAAAGTATGTTAAGTTAATTTTTGATCACTGAAACTAAGAGTTCAACACTCTATTAACAAACAGAGCCCACAATTATTGACTTAATTTTGATGTTATCAGAGTTAGATCATTGATTATTAGAACTAACCCTATATTTGGATTGAAATTAGTAAAGGAAAAGAATGTAAAGGAAAAAAAAGGAAAGTAAAGATTTCTAAAGGAAAGGTATTTAATCACTTTGTTTGGATTTGTTAAAATGTGCAAAGGAAAGAAAAATAATAGATTACAAAAATCATTTGTTCGTTTAAGATGAAAAGGAAAAGAATGAATATATTGTAATTATTATTCTAATTATACCCCTTTTAAATTAAATTTTAATTAATTTATTATGTAAATAATGAAATCAATTCTTATATTACATTTTACATATCAGAAAAAGAATTTCAATTAAATAGATATATTATTTTTTAATTCATAAAAAAAGTATTATTGGAATTATTTTTAGATAACAATATAATTTTTTTAAAATTTAATTCTAATGATAAAATTCAAAGCCCTAAATATTTCTTATTAATATAAAATTTATAATAAATTTTTACAAATACAAGTAGTATATTATTATAGGTTTAAAAAGCTCCATTATTATAGGTATTATTTCTTCACTTTTACATGTTTCTTTATCTTCTTTCAAATAAAAAAATTGTGAACTAATAATAAAATTATAAAAAATTAAAATCCAAGAACAAATAAAGAAAAAGATGTTGATAAATGAACTATATGAATGATGGATTATAATGATATTTGAAAATTGAAAAAAACCAAGGGTGTTAATGTTATTTTTTAATTAAAATAATTCATTAGTTTCCTTTTCTTGGTACTTTTCTTAATTTGGGTAATTAAAAAGTGAGACATTTGAGAGAAAGTGAGAGATGCTCGATTTCTTCCAGTTTCTTTTATTTTTTAAAAAAATTTATCCACGTAAGGGAAATGTTAAGTATATTTCTTTTACTTTACTTTCCAACCCTTTCCCTCAATTTATGCAGTGTAAAAGTATATCAATTTGTTAACAAGCCATATGGCTGTTGATTCTTATGAACATTATGTTCATTTGATAAATGTTCTAAATTTTATTTTAAATGTTTATAGTTGCTTGATATGATCGTGCATAATCAACATTCAAAATTTATGTAGAGTTATCGATAATTTTTCATCAAAATAGGCATGATTATGACTAACTTCTATGATTTTTGAGAAAATTTCAGAATCTCTGATATGTGAGTTTATTATATATACTAGGCTTAAGTGTGATCATTTTATAACCACCTTTAAATCTAGGAATAATTTTTTATGCCCAGGTTCCAAAATTTATAAGGCTCCACGTTGAAACAAGCCCAAAAAATCTTCTAGCTTGGAACGGTCAACTATTCTTTT
>JBBYHK010229226.1:0-30584 GCA_038382065.1 Adansonia grandidieri | reverse complement strand
GTTTAGTCTTTGCCCTAGTCATTGGACCTCCAATTCCTTGCAAAGGATCATAAGAATGGTTGGAAATAGGTGTTTGTACAAGTTGATCTCCATCAGCTTGTCAAAGAGACAAATAAGGATTCTTGTAACAATCCTCATTCTTTCCATGATTGGGCACCATAAACACATTTTCCTCATAGGGATACATGATACTAATGCTTTGATTTTGCAAGAAAAGCTTTCCTTTACTCCAATTACCTTTAAAACAATGTTCATCCATCAAAAGGGGCAAACATAGATTCTTATAATAGTTTCCACTCTTTTCATGATTGGGCACCATAAACACATTCTCCTTATTACCATAAGTGATACTGATGCTTTGATTTTGCACGAAAAGCTTTTCTTTCCTCCATTTTCCACTGAAACAATGTTTGTGTGTCAAAAAAGGAAAAACATGGATTCTTCTAATAATCATCATTCTTTTCATGATTGGATATCATAAACATATTCTCCTTTTTGCCATACATGATACTGATGCTTTAGTTTTGCAAGAAAAGCTTTTGTTTCCTCTAGGTAACTTTGAAATGAAGTTCATCTGTCAAAAGAGACAAACAATCATTCTTGTAACAATCCTCGTTCTTTCCATGATTGGGCACCATAAACACATTTTCCTCATAGGGATGCATGATACTACTAATTTGATTTTGCAAGAAAAGCATTTCTTTACTTCAATTACCTTTGAAACAAAGTTCATCCGTCAAAAGGGGCAAACATAGATTCTTGTAATAGTTTTCACTTTTTTCATGATTAGGCACCGTAAACACATTCTCCTTATTTTCATAAGAGATATTGACATTTTGATTTTGCAAGAAAAGCTTTTCTTTCCTCCATTTTCCTTTGAAACAATGTTCGTGTGTTAAAAGAGGTAAACATGGATTCTTGTAACAATCATCGTTCTTTTCATGATTAGGCATCATAAACACATTCTCCTCCTTGCATACACAATACTTATGCTTTAGTTTTGAAAGAAAAGCTTTTCTTTCCTCCATTTAACTTTGAAATATGGTTCATCCGTCAAAAGAGACAAACATGGATTCTTGTAACAATCTTCATTCTTTTCATGATTAGGCACCATAAACACATTTTCCTCATAGGGATACATGATACTAGTGCTTCGATTTTGCAGGAAAGGCTTTTTTTTACTTTAATTACCTTTGAAACAAAGTTCATCCCTAAAAAAGGGCAAACATAGATTCTTGCAATAGTCTAGACTCTTTTCACGATTGGGCACATAAACACGTTCTCCCTATTGCCATAAGTCATATTGATGCTTTGGTTTTGCAAGAAAAGCTTTTCTTTCCTCCATTTTCCTTTGAAACAATGTTCGTGCATCAAAAAAGGCAAACATGGATTCTTGCAACAATCATCGTTCTTTTCATGATTGGGCACCATAAACACATTTTCCTTGTAGGGATTCATGATTCTAATGCATCGATTCGCAAAGAATGCCTTTCTTTACTCTATTTTCCTTAGAATCAAGGTTTATCTATCAAAAGAGGTAAACATAGATTCTTGTAATAATCTTCACTTTTGTCATGATTGGGCACCTTAAAAACATTTCGCTTATTGCCGTACAAGATATTCATTCTTTGCTTTTACAGTACAAGATATTTTTCCTACATTTTCCTTCATATCAATGTTCATCCGTGAAAAGAGACAAACATGGATGCTTGCAACAATCTTTAATATTTTCGTGATTGAGCACCATAAACACATTCTTCTCCTTACCATACATGTTGCTGATGCTTTGTTTTCGCAAGAAAAGCTGTTCTTTCCTCTATTTAACTTTAAAATGAACTTCATCTGTCAAAGAGACAAACAAGGATTCATGTAACGATCCTTGTTCTTTCCACGATTGGGCACCATAATCACATTTTCCTCACAGGGATACATGATACTAATCCTTTGATTTTGCAAGAATATCTTTTCTTCATTCCAATTACCTTTGAAACAAAGTTCATCCACCAAAAGGGGTAAACATAGATTTTTTAATAGCCTCCACTCTTTTCATGATTGGGCACCATAAGCACGTCATCCTTATTGCCATAAGTGATATTGATGCTTTGATTTTGCAAGAAAAGCTTTTCTTTCCTCCATTTTCCATTGAAACAATGTTCGTGTGTCAAAAGAGGTAAACATGGATTCTTGTAACAATCACTGTTCTTTTCATGATTGGGCATCATAAACACATTCTCCTCCTTGCCATGCATGATACTGATGTTTTAGTTTTGCAAGAAAAGCTTTTATTTCCTCTATTTAACTTTGAAATAGGTTCATTCATCAAAAGAGACAAACATGGATTCTTCTAACAATCTTCATTCTTTTCATGATTGGGCACCATAAAGTCATTTCCCTCATAAGGATACATGACACTAGTGCTTTGATTTTGCAAAAAAAGCTTTTTTTTACTCCATTTACCTTTGAAACAAAGTTCATCCATCAAAAGGGGCAAACATAGATTCTTTTAATAATGTCCACCCTTTTCATGATTTGGCACCATAAACACATTCTCTTTATTCCCATAAGAGATATTGACGTTTTGATTTTACTAGAAAAGCTTTTCTTCCCTCTATTTTCCTTCGAAACAATTTCTTGCATCAAAAGAGGCAAACATCGATTCTTGTAACAATCATAGTTCTTTTCATGATTGGGCATCATAAACACATTATCCTCCTTGCCATACATAATATTGATGCTTTAGTTTTGCAAGAAAAGCTTTTCTTTCCTCCATTTAACTTTTAAATGAGGTTCGTCCGTCAAAAGAGACAAACGTGGATTCTGGTAATGATCTTTGTTCTTTTTATGATTGGGCACCATAGACACATTTTTCTCATAGGGATACATGATACTAATGCTTTGATTTTGTAGGAAAAGCTTTTCTTTACTCCAATTACCTTTGAAACAAAGTTCATCCCTCAAAAAGGCCAAACATAGATTTTTTCAATAATCTCCACTCTTTGCATGATTGGGCACCATAAACACGTTCTCCTTATTGCCATAATGATATTGACATTTTGATTTTGCAAGAAAAACTTTTCTTTCCTCTATTTTCCTTTGAACATGGATTCTTATAACAATCATCATTCTTTTCATGATTGGGCACCATAAACACATTTTCCTCATAGGGATTCATGATATTAATGCTTTGATTTCGCAGGGAAAGCCTTTCTTTCTTCCATTTTCCATAGAATCTAGGTTCATCTGTCAAAAGAGGTAAACATAGATTCTTGTAATAATCTCCACTCTTCTCATAATTGGGCATCGTAAAGACATTCTATTTATTACCATACACGATATTCATTCTTTGGTTTTGCAGGAAAAGATTTTTTCCCTTATTTTCCTTTGTATCAATGTTCATCCATCAAAAGCGACAAACATGGATTCTTATAACAATCCTCGATCTTTTCATGATTGGGCATCATAAACATATTCTCCTCTTTGCCACATGCATTATTGATGCTTTGGTTTCGCAAGAAAAGCTTTTCTCTCCTTCATTTAACTTTGAAACAAGGTTCGTCTATCAAAGAAACAAACAAGGATTCTTGTAACAATCCTCGTTCTTCCAATGATTAGGCACCATAAACACATTTTCCTTATAAGGATACATGATACTAATGCTTTGATTTTGCAAGAAAAGCTTTTCTTTACTCCAACTACCTTTGAAACAAAGTTCATCCATCAAAAGGGGCAAACATAGATTCTTGTAATAGTTTTCACTCTTTTCATGATTGGGCGCTATAAACACGTTCACTTTGTTGCCGTAAGTGGTATTGACACTTTGATTTTGCAGGAAAAGCTTTTCTTTCCTCTATTTTCCTTTGAAATAATGTCTCTCCATAAAATGAGACAAACGTGGATTCTTGGAATAATCTTCGTTCCTTTCATGATTTGGTATCATAAACATATTCTCCTCTTTGCCATACACGATATTTTTCAAGAAAAGCTTTTCTTTCCTCAATTTACCACTGAAACGAGTTTCGTTTGTCAAAAAAGGCAAACATGGATTCTTGTAACAATCTTCATTCTTTTCATCATAGAGCATTGTAAAAACATTTCGCTCATAGGGATACATGATACAAATGCTTTGATTTTGCAAGAAAAGCTTTTCTTTACCCTAATTACCTTTGAAAGAAAGTTCATCCGTCAAAAGGGGCAAACATAGATTCTTTTAATAGTCTCCACTCCTTTTATGATTAGGCACCATAAACATGTTCCCCTTATTACTGTAAGTGATATTGACACTTTGATTTTGCAAGAAAAGCTTTTCTTTCCTCTATTTTCCTTTGAAATAATGTTCATGCATCAAAAGAGGTAAACATGGATTCTTATAACAATCATCATTCTTTTAATGATTAGACCATAAACACATTTTCCTCTTAGGGATTCATGATACCAATGCTTTGATTTTGCAAGGAAAGCCTTTCTTTCCTCCATTTTCGTTAGAATCAAGGTTCATCTATCAAAATAGGCAAACATAGATTCTTGTAAGAATCTCCACTCTTCCCATGATTGGGCTCCAAAAAAATGTTCTACTTATTGCCATACATGATATTCATTCTTTGGTTTTTTAGGAAAAGATTCTTTTCCTCCATTTTCCTTTGTATCAATGTTCATACATGGAAAGTGACAAACATGGATTCTCGTAACAATCTTTAATCTTTTAATGATTGGGCATCATAATCACATTCTCCTCCTTGGCATACGCATTATTGATGCTTTGGTTTCACAAGAAAAGCTTTTCTTTCCTTCATTTAACTTTGAATCAAGGTTCGTCTATCAAAAGGGATCAACATGGATCTTGTAACAATCTTCGTTCTTATTACCTTAAAGGCTTCTAATGGGCGTCACTTTATTTTGGTCGTAATCGATTATTTGACCAAATGGGTAGAGATAGCTTCTTATGCCAATGTCACTAGATCTATCATGTGCAAATTTGTGAAATAGGACATCATTTTGTAGATATGGCCTTCCTGAACATATCATTACTAATAATGTATGCAACCTGAAAAATAAGATGATGCAAGCAATCTACTCTCAATTTAAGATTCAGTATCAAAACTCTATCCCATATTGTCCAAAGATGAATGGAGCAGTTGAAGTGGCCAACAAGAGTATCAAGAGGATAGTTGAAAAGATGTTCTAGACATACAAAGATTGGCATGAAAAGTTACCTTTTGCTTTACATGCTTATTGCATGGCCATACAAACTTTTATGGGTGCCACCTTATTCTCTTTGGTCTATGACATAGAGGTTGTCTTGCCAATTAAAGTTGAATCCCTTCACTTAGAGTCCTGATGGAATCCTAACTTGAAGAAGCCAAATGGGTTAAAAGCCAATACCAACAACTCAATTTCATCAAAGAGAAAAGAATCAAAGCTCTTTATCATAGGTAGATGTATCAAAAGCGCATGATGAAAGCCCATGACAAAAACATTCATCCTTATCAATTTCGAGAAGGTGCTTAGTACTCAAACAAATTCTCCTTATCCATAAATATGCTCAATGAAAATGGACCCCAAATTAGGAAGGACCATGTGGTGAAATGTGTATTTTCTAGAAGAGCCTTATTTTTAACCAAGATGGATGGCAATGACCTACCCAATCCTGTGAACTCCGATTCTATTAAGAAATAATATGCCTAAAAAGACTTTAGGATGAAAACCCGAAAGGGCATCTTATTAGTCCTTCACCTACCACTCATAAAGAATCCTAACAAAACAAAAAAATAATAACAAGAAGGAAGAAGAAAACTAATTTAAGTTGAAAACCAGAGAGGATGGCTTAAGTGATCAGAACTCTTCATTCAAACCAAGCCAAGCCCAAGCTATCTTAAGCCAAAAACCAATCCTCCCCATATTCAAGACCTTAAGTCATAACTTCACCCATCTGTTCTGCATTGACTACCCTCACCAAAACCTCATCCACCCTTGCACTCAAAAATTGGGAATTACCTAACTTTGAGGCCTCCATCTCATCATGGGGCAATCTAAGGGATCTTCTTATGAGTTGCCAGCACCAAAAGAATCAATAGCTCGAAAGAAATCTCTAAAAGCACTCAGTGGAGAATTTATGTTATTAGCGTCAGAGTCAGTGACTAGGAAGACTCCTCTGATCTCTTTTGTATTTCAAAATTTTTCATAATCTCATGAGTTTGTCACAACTTGTACCATTTTTCTTTGAATAAAAATGTTACTTAATTTCTCGCAGAACTTTTTTGTAACCTTATATTCCATGTTGCATCATGTTTATCCTTTAATTGATAATGCTTGATAAATGGATGAAACTAATAATAGGGTTTCCTAGCATTACTTGGAAAGATAAGACTTTGTATGAGCTTTCTTCATGTTTAAATACCAAGAATGAACTCTTAGGGCCATAATTTTTTGCCCTGGGACCCCATATCTGGAGAATATGCTCAAAACCTCCTTAGTAAGTGGTCATGGACCTTTTGTACCTTCAAAGAGGGAACAACGTTAACATTTAAAGCTTCTGAAAATCTAGAGCAAGATTAATGAACCCTAAGCAAAAGGCCACCTCACCAATGTCAAAGGAAGCCCAAAACCAACCATTGGATTAGGCCTTTAAAGTCACTACCCTTGCATCATTTAGGCAGGCATTTGCATCTCCATGCATTATGCAGCATTTAACATAGGTATCAGCTATCGTATAGAAGTCAGATTTATAAGGAACCTAAGATTTTGAGAAACTTTAAAAGGCCTCAAGTAAGTATCTTTGACCTTACAAGCTTATTGAAAATCATCCAAGAGAAGTATCCCAAACTCATTTTCTTTTAGTCTTCAAAAAGTAGGACGCTTAAAGCCTACACAAACTGGTGGCAACTACCTACCTTAGTCCTCAAAAAGTAGGATGCTTCCCTATCTCAAAGCCCATACAAGCTAGTGGTTAGTCCTCAAAGAGTAGGATGTTTCCCCACCTTAAAGCCCACACAAAATGGTGGCAACTACCCATCTCAATTCTCAAAGAGAAGAATACTTATCAAAGCCCACACAAGCTGGTGGCACCACGTAACCTACCTCAGTCCTTGAAAAGCTAGACATCTTTCTTCACTTATCTTAAAGCCCACACAAGCTAATGTCACTTATCTACCTTAGCCCATGAAAAGTTGGATGTCTTTCTTTACCTACCTCAAAGCCCACACAAGTTGATGGCACCTATTTGAAAAAAATCAAAAAAACCTAGTAGAAAGGTCAAACCCTAAAAAACTCATCAAAGTCTTCTTTTCCATAAGTTGTTTGCCTACCTTGACTTGATAATAAATAACTCTCTATTTCTCGACAGGCACACAAATCTATTATCCTATCCAAACAAAATGGTGTCTATTTATCTTTGCCCTATTCCTAACACTTAGCAATGACCAAAGAGGGGCAACTGTAGGCACCTCATTTTGTCTGAACAAATTTTGGCATCTTAAGACTTAAGTGAAAAATGATAGAATCAAAAAATAGAAATAAAAATTGGAGGATGACTGTCGGGTGTTGTGTCACCAGGCATTATTAAGTGACATAACACTAGGCAGAAATTTTTTTTTAAAAGGTCTGAAATGCCTATAGATCACCTTAGAGAAAAATGTAAGATGAGCTATCAAAGGCTATTTTTCATGGCATCATCAATGTCATTTAAATGAGTACCCGAGCCAATTTCTTGCTATTTAGGTCAAAGTTAAGGAAAATCAAGAAGTCGCAGGTACACGCAAGTTTTATTGGTGCATAAGTATAGTTACAAGGCTTTATGGTACCAAAAATTTGAATTTTCGCATGTACTATTGATACAAAAGGGTTTGGTATCGATACCTGAGATGTAGTATCAATACCTAGCATGTTTGTATCAATACAGACCTTGGCGGTAGCTAAGTTGTGATTCTTGGCAAAATGTATCGATACACAAGCATGAGTATCAATACAAGTCCATGAAGTATCGATACATGCCTCTAAGTCTCAAGACTGAAAACATTTTTTGCTCTTAGTATTGATACATAATTCATTGTATTGATAATCATAGGTAAAATTACCTTGTGTATCAGCACACAATGTTTTGTATCGATACACAAAGACACATTTACCTAGTTTGAGCCATTTTTCAGCAACTGCACCACTAATTCAAACACGTTTTTGGCACCAAAAATCATCTAAATTCATACCAGGCTTCATTTTTAGGCTTGTAATTGGATTTAAACAAAATCTTAAGGTCTAAATAGCTAATGACAAAGGACAATTCATGACATTAGGCAATTTGTCAAAGCATAAGGCTAAACTTACCTAATGCTTAAAAGAATAAAGTAGTCTAGATCCACTATTTTTGCTAAATAAACCAATAGGTTTGCGTGGCAACTGAGAACTATACCTAACCTTTGCACAAGGTACATACACTAAAACCCTCAAATGCCCTTGCCCTTTTATCTTTTGTCTCTATGGCACATGGCATTGTAAGCCAACCTTGGACTCAGCTAGAAAGGAGAGGAGATTCCTAGCATAAAACTCTGATTTATTCCTTTATTCCTTCTATTTTCCACTCCTGCCAAAAACAAGAAAAACTCTTCTCTATTTTCGGATCCCTTCAAAACCATCACCAAAAGTCCTTCCAAATACCTTTATTTCACTTATAGTCCTTCTCAAAACTCCCCTTTATTCATACCTAACTAGAAAGCCCTTCCTTTTCATCTCTCTTTTGCTGGTCAATCTAAAAATGTGAAGTTTAAAACTGTTATTCAAAGAAAAGGCTGAAGCTTGAAACTTTTGGTATGTTCCCTCCATTTGACTTTGCATATTCTCTGATTTTTCAATATTTTCATCCTCTTAGTGACCTCTTTATGCTACCATGACCCTTTTAAAGTTCTTATGCATTATTGCTACCTTGTTTGTTGTAGTCGTAGAGTTTTGATGGTCTCTTGTTACCTTAAAATTGCATGGTAAGACAAACATATTGTCTTTCATTCTAACATCAAAACAACCCCTTTATCTATGCATTTTTTGTCATATTTCATCTATTTTCACATGCTTAACACAGATTAAATGTCCACCTTAACATGTCATATATATATTCATGCATTTTCTTGTGTTTTAAGGAGTTCCATGACATAAAAATGATGTTTTGACAGTCTCAACTTGTATTCTTTTGTTTAAATGAGTTCATACACCTTACTTGTCATCTTTTTAGATTTTTGTCACCCATTTCCATGCCAACATTTCATTTGGTGTGTGTTTGCATGCTTTGTCCTTGTTTATCTCAGTGCACGTTATGTTTTGTTTATGTCATTCTTGTCAAAATGCATGCTTGTTTGTTAAAAATCTGATTCTCTAAAAGAAATCCCTAAGTTAATTGATGAAAAGTAGCATGGACTTAATGTTTTCATCAAATTGGTTTCCCAATCTTGGTAGCAAATCAACATTTTAGCTCTAGATTCATGGTGAAATAAGTTCATTTTTAAGACAAAAAGGGAAATCCATTTTAATATTAATCCTTGATCTTAAGTTTCGTGTTTTTTTTTGTGACATGGTTAACGCATTGTTCCATCATCCCAAGCTACTTTAGGATTATGGAATGAACTTGTGAAGCCCATGTTACTTTTTATCATGGACATTCGAACATCTTCGACCTAAGTCTATCTTTGACAAAAATCAGAATATCGAATAATCCCTCTATTTTTGCTTTGGCAGGATTGTAGTCCAAACTTCAAAAATCATTTTCAAACCACAAAATATTTCCTTTGATTTTTATAATGTTTTTCCTTTAGAGGGCATTGAGTTACCTTTCTAATAGTGTCTTATATGCCCTTAGCTTATCCTGGACGTGGAAGTTATGATTTTTCAAACCTTTGCTGTTTGAAATCCTTGGAACCAACGTGAAACATTCTGTTTGGGCCATGTCAACCCATTAGATGATTTTTATGAAATTTCCAAATATTTTTCCAAAAAGTTCACAAAATTCCTTTTTCAAAAAGGTACTATCTACAATCTAATGATCCCAGATAAGCTTAGAATGGTTTTTCAAAATCCATCATGCCCTTTTAATTGTACATGCTACTAGTGCTAAGATGAACCTAACTTCGAAAACTAGTTTCTCTTAGAAAGTGATTTTCTAGAATTTTTAGAATATTTTTATATTAAACGTTGTTGAGTTATCTTTCCAACGTACCTCATTTACCCTATGAAGCTTGTGGATGTACCAAAAAAAATACGGTAATAGAGGGGACATAATGTTGTCCCATGTTTTCAACCTAATTTTCAAATCTCCTTTTATGGAGATGTTTGGATGTCTTAAAATGTGTTCGGTTGATTTTCCCTACAACATCAACCCCTTTTGAGTCAGATCAAGATGAAATACAAAAAATAGTATTTCATATTAAAATTTTCGCTAGTAGAGATACTCCAACTCCATTACTCAAAAGGGGATACTCTAACCCTATCATCAATTAAAAAATTCAAATTTTCTCTTTGTTCATAAATGTTTTCCTGACATTAGGGAAACTCTAACCCCACCACTCAATGGGGATACTCCACCCCTTTTTTTGTTAAATATTCAAATTTTCACCTTAATCTTAACTATTTTCTTAACTTTATTTTAGGGGATACTCTAACCCTACCTCACTGAGGGGATACTCCAACCTCATTTTTACCTTAAAAACTTAAAATTTTCTCTCTTCCGAGTCCTCAAACTGTTTTGATAAAAATCATCTTTGTTTTTCAAATTACCAACGAATCTAAACCGCTTTCTAAAATTGTCGTCACAGTTATTCTTCAATAATCAAAGGTAATTATGAGATACATTTCGATCGCCCCTCTTTTTTATGTTCTTTTGTTTATGATTGCTTATTTATGATATTACTATATTTCTCATTTTTTGCCTCACTAACTTGCTTTTCTTTGTCGTGTTATTGTGCATTCATATTTAAAATCTATTTTCCACTAAATTTTACAAGGCAATGTTTCATGTTGGTATCTCTCTAGTGCCTAATACAAAACACCTAATTTTTTAAAATCCAATCCAGACATTATTTTCATTAAAAAAATCCCTATGTTCCTCACATCTCCTAGGTGCATAGGTGATCTAATTGCCTTAACAAAAAAAACCCCAGATTTACATTTTCCAAAACTTCATGCATTAAAAAGGATTATATCTAAATAGAGACCAATGGAACCAATTTAACTCAGACCAAAGTGAGACATAGTTATTAGGTACCGATTTCGAGCATTGTGGGGATGTTAGTTCTTCCCTGCGCTAACCAACTCCCAAACCCTACCTACGAATCTCTGGACTTTGTAAACTTTGAAATCAGTCTTTCGAGTTTCGTAACTCGTAATATTGTTTTCAATAGGTGTCCGATCTTGCCTACCCTAAAATGATTGGTGGAGACTTAAAGTTTAAGTGGCCATTCAAGTCCAGTTTGATGAGTGACTCATCTAACAGTCTCTATCCCCTTCATAATATCACACCTAATCTAAATCCCAAGCAAGGGATAGCTCAAAGGCTTCACCACAACCAATCATCATTTATTTTTAAGTAGAGCGCACTATGCCCTATGGATTGTCCAAAGTTTTAAAGGTCGGGCACATGTCTACATTGTTAAAGCATTTGCATCCCTAAAACTAATTGCATTATTTCCTTTCTGTGGGTTAGATAACATTGAAAAATTAAAATGGGAAAAGATCATAAAGCAAAATTAGATGAAATTAGAAAGAAAAGAATATGGAGAGGAATTTTGGCTTAATACTTTTGCAATCAGTTCATAGTCAGGAAGCAAGCCTTTTCAGACTTGCTAATAATATTCTTAGTTCAAAATAGTCAAAATAAAAGCCATCAAAGATGTATGGAATTTAGAGGTATAATAGGAATATGATAAGCTAAAAGAAAGAATCTTAGATATAGAGAGAGAAATGATTAAAAGTGCCAAAGAATTCTTGTCCTAAATGTAGTTATTCTGCTAAAATTTAAGATTCTAGAATTTAAGAAATATTATGGTTTAAATACCCAAAAACACATTTGGCTGCTAATTGTCGCAAAACCAATGCAAATGCTAGAGCACCCTGTAGACATCCCATTTTGTCTGGGCTAATTTTTGGCATCCTAGGAGTTAGGTAAAAGATGATAAAATCAAAAAATAGAAATAAAAACTAGGGGATGACTTCCGAGTGGCGTGCCCGGTGCAAATCTTTTTTGGAAAGGTCTAAAATGCCTATGGACCATATTAAAGAAAAATATAAAAATAAGGCATCAAAGGCCACTTTTCATGGTGTCAATGAAGTCATTCAGATGAGTACACAGATCAATTTCCCACTGTTTGTAAGGAAAATCGAGAAGCCATAGGTATGTGCAAGTTATATTAGTGTACAAGTATTGATACGAGGCTTTGCATCACTAAAAACCTAAATTCCCACATATAGTATCGATACAAGAGGGTTTGGTATCGAACCTAGCATGACAGTATCAATGCAGACCTTGGCAGTAGTTAAAGTTATTGATTTTTGGCAAAATGTATCGATACACAAGCATGAGTATCGATACAAATCCATGAGATATCGATACACGCCTTTAAGTCTCAAGACTAGAAACATTTTTTGCTTTTAGTATCAATACACAACTCATTGTACTGATATTTAACAGTAAGAGTAACTTGTGTATCGATACACCATGGCATATTTACCTAGTTTGAGCCACTTTTTAGCCTTTGAGAACTCGATTTAAACATGTTTTTACACCAAGGAACTATCATAAATCATTGCAAACCTTAACTATGGGCTCATTAACGGATTCAAACAAATTTTCAAAGCCTAAACAATCAATGACAAAGGTCACTTTCATAAGATATATAGGTGTAAGAAGCTATGGCAAGCATAATATCTCCAGTTGCAGGCTGTCATAGCTTTTCTGCCTCTTTACTCAGTATGGCAGAACCAATAAGAAAAGAGTTAGCGAAGCGTGGTAGCTGGAGATGTCCCTTGGTGCAAAAGGGAAAAATAAAAAATGCCCTTGCATTGTCCTCTAAAAGTAATGGCTACATATTGAATAGAGAACTCTCCTAGCTATCTCAAAAAAAAAATCTCAGCTATCAAAAAAAGCTTTCCAGTAATCTTAGAAAACTCATCATCCATCACCATAAATCCTCCAACAACTTCAGCTCTAAATACTCACTAAAACTCTATTCTATTGCTTTTCACCTTTAACCAACCTCCATTCCCGTAGCTCCCCAAAACCACCACCATAACACCTTTAAAAACTCAACCTTTCACATACTTTCATCCTTAAAACACCCCACCAACAACCATATTACCAGGAAACTTATTCCCTTCACCGTTTTCTTGCTAAATAATAGCAAAATGAGGGAATGAACTAAGCTTCAAATCACCGCTTTTAAAAAAGGATGAAGGTTAAAGCTTTTGCTGGTATTTTTTTACATTGTTCGATATATTTTCTATTTTGATCATCCATTTCATTTTAGTGAGCCCTTCATGTTGCCATGACCTTCCTAAGGCTTTCATGCATTATTGTTGCCTAGATTGTGGTAGTCCTAGGATTTTATGACCCTCTTGACACCTTAATGTTGTGGGATATATAAACTCACCATGCTCCATTTTCATCATTACACAGCCTCTGTTCATGCATCTTTTGCCATGTGCCTTCCATATACACATATCCATTTCATATTTAAATTGTCACTTTAACATGTCTTAGGTATGTTCAAACATTTCCTAGTGTTTTCAGGAGTCTCAGGAAATAAAAATGTCATTTTAACAACTCCAGCATCCATTCCCTTATTTGAACATGTTCATATCGTCTCCACGCACCCTATTTGTCATCTTCTTGCACTTGTGTCACCTATTTTCATGTCAAAATGTAATCTTTGTATGTTTACATATTTAACCTATGTTTATCTTTGTATATATTGTATTGTATTCATGATATCTCCATTAAAATGCTTACTTGTTTCTTAAAATATGATATTTAGAAACATCCCCAAGTTAGGTCCATCTACCTCCAATAGATGAAAAGTAGCGTGGACTTGATGCTTTCATCAAATTGGTCTCCCAATCTTGGAGATAAATCAATATTTCAGCTCTGGTTTCATGGTGAAATAAATTCATTTTTTTAAAAAAAAGGAATCTTTTTCGTATTAAACCTTGACTTGAGTCTTATGTTCCTTTTAGTAACATGGTCAATGGGTTGTTCCATTATCCCAAACTACTTCAGGATTATGGAATGAACCTGTGAAGCCCATGTTACTCTGTCATGGACATTACCCAAATCTATCTTCGAAAAACTGAAATATCAAATAATCCCCCTGTTTTTTCTCTAGTAGTACTTAATCCAAATTTGGAAAATCATTTTTGAACCACAAAATATTTCTTTTGATTTTTCTAACATTTTTCCCTTAAAGGAAATCGAAGTACCTTTCTAACAGTGCCACATTTGCCCTTAAATCATCCTGGATAAGGGAGTTATGATTTTTCAAACCTTCGTTCATTTGAACCCTTGAAACCAACATGTAACATTCTATTTAGGCCATTTTGGCCTATCAAATGATTTTGATGAAATTTTTAGGTATTTTTCCTAAAAAGTTTACGAAATTCCCTTTTAAGAAAGGTGTTGCTCACAATTTAACAATCTCGGATGAGCCCAAAATGATTTTTCAATGTTTGGCATGTCTGTTTCCCTCCATGTGTTACCCGTGTCAATATAGACTGAACTTCAAAAGTTAATTCTGCGTAGAAAGTAATCGTCTATAATTTTTGGAATATTTTTACATCAAACTTTATCGAGTTATCTTTCTAACGATATTCACTGCCTAAAGCCTTCAAAAAAACCTGAAATAAATTTAGGAAGGGAGGTGACATGATGTTGTCTCTTATTTTTGAATTTCCTTTTATTGAGATGTGTGAATGTCTCAAAATGCGTTCGGTTAGTTCCCCCATAATTTGACTCCGATTAAGATTAAAATAAAAAAATAGGATTTCATATTAAAATTTTCACTAGTGGAGATACTCCAACTTTATTACTCAAAGGGGATACTTTAACCTTGTTTTTAATTAAAAATTTAAATTTTCTTCTTGCTCCTAAATGTTTTCCTAACTTTAAGGATACTCTAACCCCATTACTCCAAGGGGATACTCTAACCTCATTTAAAAAAATATATATAATTTTTTCTTTATTCCTAAATATTTTCCTAACTCTATCTTTAGGGATACTCCAACCCTACCTCTCTGAAAGGATGCTCTAACCCCACTTTACCTCGAAAACACCTAAAATTTTTTCTCTTCTGGATGCCTCAGAATGCTTTGATAAAAATTGTCTTCGTTCTTCAAATTATCATCGAATCCAAGCTTGTCTCTAAAATTCTCATCTCGGTTGTTCTTCAATAATTGCAAGTAATTATGAGATACATTTTGATTGCCTTTCCTTTGTACGTTCTTTTGTTTATGATTGCTTGTTTATGATATTATTATATTTCGCTTTTTTTGCCTTACTAACTTGTTTCCTTTTATAGTAATTATCGTGCATTCATATATAAATTTGTGTTTCTAATAAAATTTACAAGGTGATGTTTCATGTTGGTATCTCTCTAGTGTCTAATGCAGAATGTCAAAATTTTCAAAACCCAATCCGAACATTATATTCATAAAAACCCCCTATGTTCCTCACATCTCTGAAGAGCACAGATAAGTTATTTTTTTTTAAAAAAGAAAAAAATTGGATCTATTTTTACAAAACTTCATGCATTAAAGGGAATCATATCTAAATGAAGGCTAAATGGAACCGATTTAACTGAGACCAAAGTGAAATATAGTTAGTCAGTACCGATTTTGGGTGTCGTAGCGATGTTAATCCTTCCTTGTGCGTAACCAACTCCCGAACCCAACCAATGAATCTTTGCACTTTATAGACATTGAAATTGATGTTTCAAGTGTCATAACTTGAAATATTGGTTTTAGTAGGCATCCAATCTTGCCTAGCCTGAATTGATCAGTGGTGACTCTAAGTTTACCGCCATTTCGTGATGGCTATCCAAAACTAGTTAGATGAGCAACTCTCTCTCCCTTTCATATTGTTATGCCTAATCCAAATCCTGATCAAGGGATACTTAAAGGTTTGACTATAACCAACCATTATTTATTTTTAAGTCGAGCGCACTATGTCCTTTGGATCATTTGAACTTTTAAAGGTGGGCAATATGGTGACAGCTTGGCAACTCCATTATGGATTAAACCTAGAGAGTTACGCCTATAACTAGCTGTTGCTCACTCGGTTTTTAGTTTTTTTATCTTCATCATTATTTAAACATAATTCCCTTTTATTTTTTGCTACTAATCTCTCTTGTTTATGTTTTTGTCCTGTGATTGTTAGGGATTATTCGTGGCTAAATAAATATTGATTTGAATAAATATGGTAATATCGGAGTGAAACAAAAAGGTTTGATTGTTTCCCCGACACACACTATGCACTTACATTTGCACTAGATTCTCACCAAACACCATGGTGCAGTTAGTATCCTAATTATTAGGAGAAAGTA
Organism: Adansonia grandidieri; assembly: GCA_038382065.1. Classification (NCBI taxonomy): domain Eukaryota; kingdom Viridiplantae; phylum Streptophyta; class Magnoliopsida; order Malvales; family Malvaceae; genus Adansonia; species Adansonia grandidieri. The sequence goes on along the minus strand of JBBYHK010229226.1, from coordinate 14,025 downwards.
AGCCATCCGCCTTTGTGAGTAACCCTCCGCATAGGCATGGTAAAACCTTCTAAGATGTAAACTACCTATGTCTCTCATGAGTACCCCTCTGTATTTGCATAGGGAAATACATTCACTGGATCGAACCTATTCCACCAAACTAGCAATGGGCCTAGGATTGAAGTTCTTCAACTATTCTTACTAGACAGAAGAATGATTCAGATACTGAAACAGGTATCAACATAAACTCATATAGTGAGCCCTACAAGGTAAGCCATGTCAAACCATACTTGATGCTACTAGAATAACCTGAAGAATAGGATCACTCGGGGAAACATTTCTTACCTTTATTCCTTTATACCATAGTTATGCAAACAATGATAAGTGAACATTGTCACCCACATTTGTCATAATCATTCCTTTAGGATATGCCATTATGTTTAATGGTAAGTCCTTTTTAATAAGTGGGTAAAGGTAAGTAAATGCCATTACCTATAATGCCAGCTTAAAATAGTTATATCTAACCAAAATAATCTATCATGCTACTCGAACAATGGCTTAGCATGTACTTAACATAAATGGTGATGAACGAACATCATCATTTAAGCGGTCAATCTTAGTCCTTGTGAGGTATCATGTTCTTCATGAAGAAGCAATTTTAATATGGACATGCCGATATGGTACCCGTTTAATGCCTAAACAATTATATTCATCATGTCTGCCCTAGGCATCATACTACCTATTCTCAGGGTAGATTTTGTGATACACTTTTGCTGCTATTCTTTCATTTCTTTATCTTTTGCCTATTATTTCATATTGGCTACTAACTTGTTCTCTTTTTGTTTTCCTTTTTCACCATGCATTATTTCATCATAATTACCATTATCATTGGACAATTGGTTAATGGTTCAGTGTCCATCAAGGGGTGTTTTTCATGGAGCAATAGTCCACTTTGGAGGTAAAGCCCTTTGAGGAAGTCTGAGCATGGTTAGAATGCTGAGAGCATGAAAATGGAGAAGTCCTTAAACTAGAGCTTATCTCAATAGTGTTCAAATGATCAAGATAAGGTACCATTAAAATGATTGGCATGATTTAAGGATTGTATGGACCAATTAGGACAGTACTAAAAGGGAATCATCCACTAAGAGATACGAAGATATTGCTCTTCTACTTTAAGTTCATTTGAATGTTGGTTTGTTGCAAGCAACCTCTCAGTTTTGGAATCTAGCGTACTAGTGTTTCACTTTCAATCTTGAAAACTTGGTCCCCACAGTTGATGAATACATTACGTTACTCAACATTGAAAGGGTAAGGGTTGATAGGATATACTACAAAGCATTGAATGCTCTAACTTTTAAGAAAAGATTGGCTTAAATCCTCAAGGTAACAGAGTCTTTGATTAAGAGTCATATCAAAACAAAGGGGAACAATGAATGTATCTCACAGGCTAGTTCGAAAGAAATGATGGCAAGTACCGTTAACATTCAAAAATTCTAAGATATCTACGCTTGGCGATATATGGCTTGGTTATATTCCCCAAGACATTAGGCTATGTTGAAGCTACTATAGCACATATCTTTTCTTGTTTATGCTGCAACATCAATCTTGCCCAGGCCATCATTATTGAAACATTCGAGCTCTTAATTTCTGTAAGAAAATAGGTATAGTCTGTTTCATCGGGTGTGCATCGCTTCTTCATATTTAGCTTATCAGTCACTTTAGCCCAAAAAAAGTAGGACGTCGCACTACTTTTTACCCAGCTTTAGCCCTATCTATAAGGTTCTTGGAAAGGAATGGCCTCAAGACAAATCTAAAAAATGATGGGTCCAAAAATTTTGGAACCTCAAGGGGAAGGAGGTAACATTAGAGGCCTTTGGTTTTTCCTATAAACGGTCATATACTGATGCAGAGATTACAGCTGTGTGTTGCTCATAGGATTATGTGAAAGTATTGGCTACACCCTTCTTTTAGTCCTTCGATAGTTTTGGTGCCATTAGTTCATCCCTTCATCCAAAACTTAGAGTTATAGGATTTCAACTATGGTGAGTCCGATTACAAGTGAAAGTCCAACTAGCCTTTCATGCATGGAAACAAACTCCCTACATGGAAAAGTATTGGAAAAAGAGTAGTATGACCCTAGGATATAATGATGGAGGGTCGATAAATTAATGACGTCATGCCTTTATCTAGTATCAAGATATCGCAATTGCCAATTGACAAATTTCACTCTAAAGTTGAATTGCTTAAGCGAGAGTTTGAACTAGTAAGGGCGACCTTTGCAGAGGAGGTTACTTAATTAAAAAAGGAAAATAGTCAATTGAAAATAGACCTTTACCTTAGGGATGGTGAGATAAACAGAGTTATCAAGGAGAAAAATCACCTCAAGGAGGACCTCGAGAGTTTGATAAAAGACTTTGTGGTTCTTAACAAAGCAAGGAAGTCTCAAAGACTTAGAAAGTCATCGACCGAGTGGAAGATAGAGATTACTATTATCAAGAAAGAACTATACCAATAGAGAGAAGCTACTAGGGTTAATAAGGAAAAGCTTCTTAGAACCTAGGCTCTTACATCAACTTGTTAAAGGAAGAATGAATGGTTAGAAGCTTGAGTCTGAGATTTGAGAGCAAACTAAGATGAAAATGAAGCTTTGACACTCAAATTCAAGATTTAGAGCATTCTTTTCGAGCTCGCCAAGACCAAGTCGATCCACTGGTGAGAGCCTCCGAATAGCAAGAACAAGAATGGCTTCAAGTGGTTGATCACACATGCTAAAACTATCAAGACCATCATTGCCATCTCACAAGGCTAATTCAGGCAGCTCAGTTGGAAGCCAAAAACATGATGGATGTAGCTCAATCCCTGTCATGTGATATCTTGCCCACTAAAGCCCATGAGCAAGATTTGCTATATTTCTTGGACCATATAATTAGGCAATGTAACTATGTCCGGCATTTTCGAATGTAGTCATATGTAATTGGGACATTTTATTGCTTTAATGAAAGATGCTATTGATGGAGCTACCCCTTATTCCAATTGTCCTTTTCGTATTCGCATGACTAACCTAATCTTTTTTTTATAGGTTTATTCATTCATTTATTTTCATGATCGCATATTCACTCTCATTAAATCAAACATATGCATGAACATATCATAAAGGCCTAATCCAAAAAAAATTTAAAGTGAAGGCGATCTAAAACATGGAACATACAACTTATTATTGGTACAACACTCGTAATCATCAAAGAGTGATAGAAAACGATCATTAGGTCTACATCAAAAGACTCAAACCCATTTATAAAGAGTCCGAAAGCAGTCACTCTATAAGAATGAGGAACTCCAAGCTTAGATTGCAAAGCTAACTAAGCTATTATTTGATAAATTAAAGGAAAATTGGTAAACAAGTACAGTCAAGGCAAGAAAAGATTAGCCAATCTTGAGAACAATCTGAATGGTGGTACTGAGGCCACCAATGCTCAAGAAGGGGCACTACGTGGGCAATATCCTTAAGCAGCAAACATCTCACCAACTCAGCCATTCATTCACACCAATGCTCAAGAAAGGGTGTTACGTGGGTAGCATCCTTCAACGGTAAACATCTTACCAACTCAGCCATTCATTTACATCAATCCAACAACAGCATCCCATTTAATTCAAAGATTTCAAGGAGTAGGCTCTTCTCTGGCAAGGCCTATACTCTTGGACCTCGATGAACAGATAGAGCAAGAGAAAATAAAAGAGGCCTTCAAAAAATGATAAGGATTTGGACACATAACAATCACTAGAGAAACGTCTTCGAGCTATGGAAGCGTGTAACAAGTTTGGAATCATAGATGCAAAATCATTAGGGCTGATTTCGAGTCTTATTACTCGCCTAAGTTTAAGGTGCCTAATTTTGAAAAATACAATGGGATTACTGACCCCTCACATGTACTATCGTAAAATAGTGGGGCATGAAGAGAGTGATAAGCTACTAATCCATTGCTTTCAGGTTAGTCTAATTATAGTAGTTTTTCGATGGTACATAAGACTTGATCTTATGAGAATTCAGATATGGGCAGATTTGGCATGCACATTCCTTGAATAATATAAACATGTGTCTGATTAGGCTCTGGATCGCATCTTTCTCATGAACATGGAGAAGAAATCTTTCAAAAGCTTTAGATTGTATGCTCAGAGCTAGAGAGAGGAGATAGCTCAAGTTCATCCTCCTCTAACAAAAAAAGAAATGATAGTCATGTTTCTTGGCACCCTACGAGCTCTTTACTATAAAAGGCTAGTAGGAAGCATCATGAAAAATTTTGTTGATATGGTTATATCAAGTGAAATGATTAATAAAATCATCAAAAGCAGTAGGATATCCATTAGGGAGACATCTGGATCAGTTAAGAAGATAGTAAGTAAGGGTAAAAAGAATGAGGTGAATATTGTCAATGAAAATTATGCTAGGTTTAATCAAAGTCTGCATCCAGCACTGCCTATGTACCTCCTAAACAAGTTAAATACGGGTTTTACTCCTTACTCATGAACACCACAACCAAACGACACTATCAGGTTTGCTTTTGCAAGGAGCTTTACACTAAATCCTATTCAAATGTGACCCAAAATAATAGCCTTGCAATATGAACAATGCAAAAGCTCCAAATAACCAACAAACACCATAAGAAATAGAGCACTTTGAACCACTCCCTTACTCTTATAAAAAGAGTTACTCTTGCTTATTGGCAGGTAAACTAGTGGCCCTAGTATACACAAACCCAAGATCACCCGTACCTCAAATAGTGTGATGAGAATGCTTATTGTGAATACCATGCTAGAGAGCAAGGCCATTCCATTAAGAACTACACTTTATTTAAAAGAAAAGTGCAGGGTCTACTAGAAAAAGGAGTGATCAAGATCAAGTAGGGTCTTGGACCCAATGTTGGGGCAAATCCACTACCTAATCATGCCAAACCGAGATTGAATGTGATAATCGATGGGAAAGGTTGTTAGGTAAAAAAAAGCATTGGAGAAGTTGAAACCCTAATGAGCAAGGTTTGGCAAGCTTTCATGAAAGCTAGAATAGTGACAGATGATAAAAATGCCATTGAAACATCTTGCTACCACTACGGTTGAGAACACCATTTGCAACATTATCCATCATTCTTGAAAATGGTCTAAGGATGATGGATCGGTCTAAGATCAAGCTTTACGAAGAATGGGATAGACATAAAGACCCATCTATTAATGCCACTGACAAGGAGAGACCTACTGATTATTGGATCTCAAGCTGTCTATCTCTTATAAGCATGAAAAAAAGATCTAATGAAAGTCTTAGGCAGTATGTTGCAAGATGGATGGAGGAGGCTACCTAGATTCATCCCTTACCGACAGAAAAAGAGATGATTGTTACATTCATTAGCATGTTGCAAGCCTCTTATTATGAAAGGGTAGCAAAAAACTTTTCAAAGAGCTTCATGGATTGGGTCATACTTTGTGGGATAATCGATGAGGCCATGAAAAATGGATCGAGTTGAGCAAATATTTGCAAAGACAAAAAGAAAAGAAAATGAAGGCCAATCAAAAATCAAAGTCTGGCACTAACGCTAGTTCATCTCAAACTTATGCCGAATTAGATCTAAAGAGAATGGTCATGGAAGAAAACTGTGAGATTGTAAAAAACATAGAAAAAGTTAGAGCACCAATAAATTCAATTTGGTAAATCTTGGTGCAAGCTAAGCTACTTAATACAACCAAGAAGGCAAAGGAAAGAATTAATGACTTTTATGATTCCTATACAATTTATGGCCATACTCTTCAAACATGTAAAGAGTTTCATGCTATGGTTCAAACGATAATAAACGAGGGTAACATCAAATTCTATGACAAAAAGCAAACCCCACACACTGATCTACAAATGCAACACCGTCTATCAAAACTGTAGAAGAAGAAAAAGGCAATCCTTCTTACGAGGTTGGAAGGACATTGATCTTGTACGATAATCGACTGAAAGCCAATGCCACCCCTCTCCAGCCCACGCTGAGGATGATCATTCAATTTACATCTTCTTTCCCTTATAAGGATGATAAGGTAGTTCCTTGGAACTATGAAAAGAAAACCTTAATCATCGAGGAATCTAGTTAGCAAACAGCAAGCGTGGACTTTTTAGAAGTGTCACTTAACTCGAAATGGTAGATTTTATGCTCCAATAGCATCAAGAAGTGAAACTCAGTAAGAGAATACTAGTCTTGTTCTTCAAAAATCAAAATTATAATAAAAGACTCAGATTCATTGGCCTTCAAAAAGCCAATGAATGAGACAGAAGCTATAGAATTCCTCAAGTTCATCAAACATAGTGAATACAGCATCGTCGATCAGTTGAACAAGCAACCCACCAAGATTTCTATGTTGTCATGACTACTATTGAATTTTGAAGCTTACAGGAATACCATTCTTAAAGTTTTGAATGAGGCTTATATCCCTTCCGACATTTCTATAGGTTAGTTTGATCGCTTAGTGAGCAACATCACTATCGATAATTATATATCTTTCAGTAATGATGAAATCCCACTCGAAGGGAGAGGAAACTACAAAGCCTTTCATATCACCATGTATTGTAAGGCACTACGTTGCCTAAGGTGCTCATCGATAATAGGTCAGCTTTAAATGTAATGCCCATGTCATGCTTAAACAACTCCCCATTAATGCATTTCATATCCAAAATAGTCATACAATTGTGTGAGTGTTTAAAGAAACTTGCTGAAACATTGTAGGGAACATCACTATTCCACTCCAAATTAGACCATGTACTTATGAAGTTGACTTTCATGTGATGGACATTGCTTCATTGTATAACTGCCTATTGGGAAGGTTTAGATTCATTCTGCTGGGGCAATATGATCATTTTTTCATAAAAAATTAAAATATGCCATCAAGAATAAAGTTGTCAGCATTAGAGGAGAAGATGATATCATTACTATTACCTTAACTGTTGAACTTGATAAAGATATCCCAAAATCCTATTTCCAATCCTTTGATTTTGTCAATGCTACTTATATCAAGGAAGGGTTGCCAATAGTTTAGCTCCACCTATTAAAGAGTACTCACATGGATTTGAAGTTGACTATTGGTAAAAGTGCCTTGGCAAGAAAAGGACTTGAAAAATGCCTTCAAGGAATTACTGAAGCCTTTAAAGTGGTCAACCAAATTGATAAAAGAAGGTTAGGATTCAAGCTTAGTGCACAGTAAAAAAAAAAGCTTAGAAGAACCATGAAAAGAGAATGCCTTGCTTATTAGGATGAGACATGAAGGATGAGCCAATGATATTCCCACCACTTTGGGAAAGTTTCTGTTTAAGGGGACATGTAAATACTAGCTCCTCTAGTGCTGTGCATATATTGAACAAAGCATCCGAGGATGTCTCTATCAATACAATTAGCGAGCCAAAGATGTCAATTACAAGTCAGAGATCAATTTGTGCCTTTCAGGGTTTGTTTCGAGTGTTTGGACTAAGACTAAAATTCCTGTACTGTTCAAGTCTATTTTAAAGTAATGCTATGAACTAAACCTACATGATCTCGCCTAAAAGCATTGCAGGATCCTCTCTATGGGCAATTTTTATTAAGTATTATCAATGAAAATGACTAAGCATTATGCATTCATTCTTTGTGTTCATAATTCTTACCTTCCTTAGACTTTTCTTTGCATCTTGTTCCACCTTTATTATTCTTTTCTATAATTTTAGGTACTCTGATAAAGGTGACATGAATGTTCATGCAAAAACTTTAGAAATTGATTTCGAGCAACTGATCTATGTCAGTGAGGTTAAATCTAAAGAGGACCCTAAAAAGAACCCTATACCCCTACCCCTATTGAGACTAGTTGAATAGGAAGAAAATTAGGTATTACCTTATGAAGAACCCACTGAAACAATACACGTTAGAACAGAAAAGACCCAAAATAAGTCAAAATTGAAACCTCTACAAAGCCATGAACTCGAGCTGAACTAGTAAGTCTTTCAAGAATATCGAGACATGTTTGCCTAGTCCTATTAAGACATGCCCAAATTAAATACCAACATTATGGTTCATAAACTTTCCTTTAAACCCGATTGTAAGCCATATAAAAGCTTAGAAGGATGAAACCTAAAATGCTTCTAAAGATCATAGAAAAAGTGAAAAAGCAATTTAAAGTAGGATTTTTTAAGGTAGCCAAATATCCTAAATAGGTAGCCAATATAGTCCTAGTTCTTAAGAATAACGACAAAGTATGAATGTGTGTGGACTACAGGGACCTGAACTGAGCCAGTCCCTAAGATAGTTTTCTCTTACCTCACATCGATACCTCAATAGACATCACTATCAAGAAACACTATTTTCCTTCATGGATGGGTTTTTGAGCTATAACCAAATCAAAATGGCCAATGAAAACATGGAAATGGCTACCTTCATGATCCTATAGGGCACTTTTTGCTATAAAGTGGTGCATTTTGGGCTCAAAAATGCTAGGGTAACCTATTAAAGGGCAATGGTAACATTGTTCCATGATCTCATGCATAAAGAAATCGAGGTCTATGTAGATGATATAATCGCCAAGTTGCCAGAAAAGAGTGAAACATGTGGCCCATTTTTGAAAACACTTCAAAAGGCTTTACAAATACTAGCTCAAGTTAAATCCTACCAAATGCATATTTGGTGCCACATTTGATAAACTATTGGGTTTCATTATGAGTGAGAAAAGATAGAGGTTGATTCTGACAAGGTCAAGGCCATTCAGAATCTGTCACCACCTCAAACTCAAATGAAAGTGAGAAGCTTTTTAGGAAGGTTGAACTACATAGCCTAATTCATATCTTAGTTGACAGACAAATGTGATCCAATCTTTCGACTGCTCCAAAAACAAAATCCCAAAGAATGGAATAAAGAATGTTAAGAAGCTTTTGATAAGGTTAAACATTATTTTTTAAACCCTTCGATACTTATGCCACCAGTGCCTAGTCAACCATTAATCTTGTATCTATTAGTTTTTGACAAGTTAATAGGTTATGTATTAGGGCAACATGATGAATCAGGAAAGAAGGAACATGCTATCTATTACCTGAGCAAGAAGTTTATAGAATATGAAAATAATTATTCATTCATAAAGAAGCTATGTTGGGTTTTAGCCTAGACAACCAGGAGGTTAAGGTAATACATGCTGTACCACACCACATGGCTAGTTGCCAGGGTTGATCCCATCAAGTATTTATGCAAAGCTCCTGCCTTGTTTGAGAGGTCAACCAGATGGCAAGTTATGCTTTTTTAGTACAATAATATGTATGTAAACCAGAAAGCCATTAAAGGTAGTGCGATAGCAAACTTTTTGGTAAGTCAAGCCATAATGACTACCAACCTTTAGACTTTGAATTCCCTAATGAAGACTTGATTTACATATCTGAGGTAGAAAATGCTATCTGTTGGTCATCATGAAAAATGTACTTCAATGGAGCTTCAAACACACTAGGAAATGGAATTAGGACTATTTTTATCTTGCATAAGGGAAACCATTACCCTTTTCTAGCCAAATTGAACTTTGACTACACCAACAACATAGCTAAATATAAGGCATACATCATGGGACTGCAAGCAGCCATTGAAAGCAGCATTCGGACACTATAAGTGTTTGAAGATTCAGCCCTCGTCATTTACTAATTGAAGGGAGAATGGCAAACATGTGATGCTAAACTGATTCATTATAGGAATCTAATATCAGAACTCAAGAAAGAGTTTGACGATATTAGCTTTTAACATCTACCCCAAGAAAAGAACCAAATTGCTAATGCCTTGGCCACTTTATTGTCCATGTTCAAAGTCAATAAAAAATTAGATGTCGCTCTTTTTCAAATAAGAATCTATACAGCCTCGACACATTGTCAGAATGTTGAAGAAGACAGTTTGCCATGGTATCATGACATCTTTCAGTATATTAAGGATCAAAATTCCCAAAAGATACCACCGAAACTGATAAGCGAACCATCTGACGATTAGCTGCAAACTTCTTTGATGGTAGGATTCTATACAAGAAAGGTTGGGATCAGGTGCTACTCCAGTGCATGGATGCCTCAGAAGCCAAAAGAATACTTGAAAAAGTTTATGAAGGACTTGTGGTATACACGTTAATGAACACCGAATGGCAAGACAAGTCATATGATCATGCTACTATTGGCTGATTCTCAAAACGAATTGTATTAACTATACTTAAAAGTGTCACAAATCCCAAATCTACACTGACAAAATCGATGTCCCACTAATACCCCTACATATTATGATAGCTCTATGGCCTTTTTCTATATGAGGCATGGACATGATTAGGCTAATTACCTCTAAGGCTTCTAATGTGCATCACTTTATTTTGGTCATAATCAATTATTTAACCAAGTGGATGAGGCAATTTCTTATGCCAATTCACTAACATTATCTGTAGATATGGTCATCCCAAACAAATCATTACTAATAATGCACGCAACTTGAAAAATAAAATAATGCAAGCAGTCAACTCTCAGTTTAGGATTTAACATTGAAAAACTATCCCATACCGCCTGAAAATGAATAGGGCAGTTGAAGTAGCCAACAAGAATATCAAAAAGATAGTTGAAAAGATGGCTGAGATGTACAAAGATTGGCATGAAAAGTTAGCTTTTGCCTTACATGCCTATCGTACAGCAGTATGAACTTCCATGGGTTCCACCCTATTCTCTTTGGTCTATGGCATGGAGGCTATCTTGCCAATTAAAGTTGAAATCCCTTCACTTAGAGTCTTGATGGAATCCCAACTTAAAGAAGCTAAATAGGTTAAGAGCTGATATGAGCAACTTAATCTTATTTAAGAGAAAAAAATTAAAGCCATTTGTCAGAGGAATTGTATTAAAGGTGGATGATGAGGGCCCATAACAAAATGGCTTGTCCTCATCGATTTCGAAAAGTGATTTGACACTCAAACAAATTCCTCCGATCCATAAAGCTGCTCGTAAAAAATAAAATTGTGTATTCATTGGAGGAGCCCTAATCTTAACCAAAATGGATAGCAGTGACCTACCAAACCCTATGAACTTTGATTTTACTAGGAAATACTATGCTTAAAAGGATTTTAGGATAAAAACCCAATAGGGTATTCTCTTTCTTTTTCCATTCTTTCTAAAAAAAATAAACACAAAAAAAATAATAAAAATGAAAAAAGAAGAAAAAAGAGAAAACCAACTTAAGTTGAAAACTCGAAAAGACAGCTTAAGTAAGCAGACTCTATTCCCAATGTTCACCACTTAGATCAAACTAAGTCATAACCTAACCTATCTATTTTACACTGACCAAACCCCATCAAACCTTATCCACAGCTGCACTCAAAAAATGGAAACTGCCTAACGTTGAGTCCTCCAGCTGACCATGGAGCAATCTAGGGGATCCTCTTATGAGTCGCCAGTACCAAAAGGATTAATTGCTCAGAAGAAATCTCCAAAAGCATTCAGTGGAGAATTCATGTCATCAACGTCAGAGCCAATAGACCAAGAAGACTTTTCTTATCTCTTTTGTATTTTAAAGCCTTCCATAATCTTACAAGTTTGCCATAACTTGCACCTTCTTTCTTTGAATAAAAATATTTCTTAATTTTTCCCAGAATCTTTTCGTAGCATTGCATTTCATGTTGGATCATGTTTATCATTTAATTGATAATGCTTGATAAACAAACAAAACTGATAACAAGATTTCCTAGCATTACTTTGAAAGATAAAACTTTGCAGGAACTTTGTTTTATGTTCAAAGACTAAGAATGAACTCTTGGGGCCATAACCAATCTTGCTCTAAGACCCTACATTTTAAAAATCTGCTCAAAACCTCCTCTTAGTAAAAGGTTATAGACCTCCAACACCTTCAAAAAAGGGACAATCTTAATATTCAGAGCCTCCGAAAATCTAAAGCAAGATTGATAAACCCTGGGCAAAAGGCCACCTTATCAAAGAAGGCTAAAACCAACTACCGAATTAGGCTTTTAAAGTCATTACCATTGCATTATTTAGACAGGCACTTGCAACCCCATTCATTATGTAGCATTTAACATCTTTCAGGTACCAGCTCTCATACATAGAAGTCAAATTTGTAAAGAACCTAAGGTACTATTTTTAATTTCAAAAAACCCTTAAAAGCCTCAATTAAGTACCTTTGACCTATGTGCTCATTGAAAATCACCCAAGAAAGGTATCTAAACTTATTTCCTTTTAGTCTTCAAAGAGTAAAACACTTTTATACCCCAAACTGTATACAAGTTGGTGGTAACTACCTACTTCAGTCCTCAAAGTGTAGGACACTTACCAAAGCCCACATAAGCTGGTGGCACCTACCTACCTCAGTCTTCAAAGGGTAGGATGTTTAACAAAGCCCACACAAGCCGGTGGCAACTACCTACCTTAGTCTTCTAAGAGTGGGACACTTACTAAAGCCTACACAAACTGGTGGTAACTACCTACCTCAGTCTTTAAAGAGCAAGATGCTTACCAAAGCCTATAAGTTGGTGGCACCTACTTACCTCAGTCTTCAAAGGGCATGACATTGAAGAAAGCCCACACAAGCTGATGGCAACTACCTACCTCAAGTCCTCAAAGAGCAAGATGTTTTCCTACCTCAAAGCCTACACAAGCTGGTGGCAACTATCTACGTCATTCCTCAAAAGGTAGGATGTTTCCTTACCATAAAGCCATATAAGCTAGTGGCTCCACATAACCTACCTTAGTCCTCAAAAAGTAGGACGCTTACTTACCTCGAAGCTGACATAAGTTGATAGGACCTGTTTGGGGCATAGAAATCCATCATCCAATTTGAACAAAATGGTGTCCATTTGTCTTTGCGCTGTTCCTAATACTTAGCAACAGCCAAAAAGGGGCAGTTATAGATATATTATTTTATTTGAGCCAATTTGTAACATCCTAAGAGTTAGGTAAAATATGATAAAATCAAAAAATAAAAAAAAAAATTTAGGGGATGACTACCGGTTGTCATGTTACCAGGCACTATTAGGCGGCATGGCGCCAATCAAAAAATTTTTTTTAGGAAGGTCTTAAATGCCTATGGATTGTATTAAAGAAAAATATAAAAATAAGGCATTAAAGGCCACTTTTCATGGTGTCACCAGAGTCATTTAGATTAGTACAAGGATCAATTTCACACTGTTTATGACCAAGTTGAGGAAAATCAAGAAGCCACATGCATGTACAAATTATATTGGTGTAGAAGTATTGGTACGAGGTTTAGGTCATCGAAAACCTGAATTTTCACATGTAGTATCAATATAAAATGGTTTGGAATCGATACTTAAGATGTGGTATCGACACTTGGCATGTTTCTATCGCTACAAACTTTAGCAGTTGTAAACACCTAATTTCGTTCGGGTCTCTTTTCTAATAATCCTGAATATTTGAGACCGAGAACTTACTGGCCATCGCCATTAGGAACAATCCTTTTCAGATAACCAAGACATTTTGAAGACCTTTCTAGCCATATTTCAAGTAGTTAAGTTCACATGACAAGAAAAATCATATTTTGATCTCTAATTTCAAATATACAAAATGAATATTTAAGAGAAAAATTATTTTTTTAATAATTTCTTTTCAAATTTTGAAAATCTATCTCTACGAATGATATCATAGTTAAATTTGCCAATTTTTAGGAATTTTTTGAGAATTCGTTAAATTTGAGAAATTGACTTTCGAATATTTTTACCGATATCTATGTGGTATTTATGCTGATATGCACTCAAAAAATTGAAAATATTCAAGGAAAATTCATGTTGGCATTTTATACCAGAAGGTGTGAAGTTGCTCATTTTTGTAATTAATTTTGATTTTTTTCATAGTATCGCGAATATTGTACTTATAAATTTCTTTTGATAAAATTATTTCAAATTTCAAGTTTTCATCTTTACCATTTTATAAATTAATATTTTGAATAATATATTTTATTTAATTCATTTTATATAATTTTTAATGTGTTTTTTAGAAAATTTCTTGATTTTAGAATATGAATTTTCCTTTATTTGTAAAAGTTT
>JBBYHK010229116.1:2318-23565 GCA_038382065.1 Adansonia grandidieri | reverse complement strand
GAACATGACATGATACAAAAAAATTGAACATGATGTAAATATACAAATGTATCAAAATCTACATAAAAGGAATAATTAGCGTCTTAGAATTAATATAAATATATAAATATAAAAATAATATGAATATAACATAAATACACAAAATTAAAATAAATTAAAATAAAAATGAAGGCTTGCCACAAATGAGGCAAGCTCTCACGTAAGTAATCCTCCTCAAATTGGGGAACACTTTAATATAGTGTTTATGAATATTTTTATATTTATGTATTATGCAAATTATATTATATAAAAAAATAAATATATATAATATTATAGTGTAAGTAAATTATTTATACATTAAAACTTGATAAAAATATTAAATATTAAAAATTAAATTCAAAAAATATTTTAAAAAATAAAAAATATATAATATGCATGGACCTAAAAGGGATTTGGACTATATATTTATAAATATGAATAGATTTAGACAAACTTTAAAACCTATTTTTAAACTAGATTGAACTTGAAAAATACACAATTTTCCCTGCCTAGAATAAACTTTAATTCAACATGACCCATCTCATAAAAACTGCAAAGTCCTAATAGATTTATTGGACAAAACCTCACTTTCATTTTAAGGTTGGAATGGGTCCAATCAAGGCCCGTATACATTCCCTGTATGATTGCGTAGGCTTGTTTTGTTCATGTCCTTGCTTGGTTCCCCACATGTTTTTTTTTTCTAAATTCAAACCTAAATTTTTTGATTTATTTTGTTCTTTTTAACATTAAAGGGATTGAAATTAATGAAATTTCATAACAAAAACACATATAAGACACTCGAGGTATAAGCATAATGATTAATTCCAAACTACTTACTATATAACCATATTACTCTGATTTTTCTTAAATTAATAGTACTAGCATTTATATGTAAGATTTAATTAAGAACATGCCTTTAGCCATTGTTGATCAAGAACACAGCCTTACTCCAAGTACACGAAGACGAACATTATGTATAAGCTTTTTAGTCTATTTCCTTTCTTTGATAATTACCTTATAATGGTGCGTAGGCAATCGTATAGACTAGACTAGGGACCCGTGCAAACTAATTAAGGTTAAATTCCACTATCAGGGAATTAGATACTGAAGTAGAGTTTAACTCTTACAAATAGAGTATTTAATATGAATAATATTTACTAGATAATATCACTTCAATATTAATTAAAATATTTATCTCAATTCACGTAATTATCATATCGACCACATAAAGTCCAACATTCTCCCACTTGGCCCATATGATAAACCAAGAACTTGAATAGGTGACATTCAATCCAAACTTTAATATGGCAATAAGTTACTCTAGCTAAATTCCCACCCAGTTAAAGATTCACTTAGCATAAATCATGGCAATAGCATTCTAATATGAATATTTCCTTCCATGTATTACAATGCATGATCAGTTTTAAAAGAGCACTTTATGAGATAATACTTTATGAATGAATTTTCTGTAATTATTCAAGGTCTAGTTGACATGTAAACTTTATGTGCACAAACTAAAACATATCCATAAACTCTAAGAATGTGAAATTAACAAAATCAAAGAAGCCAAAATACATCTTGACAGAATTTAACTAGCTTCATATGACTTTTAAATTGTTTTGTTGATAATGCCTTAGTCATAGGATCCGCTATCATTAAATCTGTACTGATGTGTTGGATATCCACTTCTTGATTTTGCATAGAGTTTTTAACAATAAGCTACTTTATATCTGTCTGCTTGCTACAACTTCCACTTTTATCATTCTTAAAAAAGTGTACTGCATAAGAGTTGTCACGATAGATCTTTAATGGCCTTGCTGACAAGCCTCAAAGTAGAGATAAAATATCTCAACCTTATTGCCTGTGATATTATTTTATAAAATAATTCCTTTGGCAGTTTTCATAGTCAAGGCAAGATTACTTTAATATCTACCAAGTACTTCGACTATAAACTTTATATCAAGTTTCGTATACACTTGATCATACATAAAGCTCTTAATACTATATGCATATATAATGCCTTTTATATGCTCTTTTTTCAAATTATTTGGAGATATTGGCTCAAATTGAAATATCCCTTTTACAATTTACATCCTTAGAGGTGAATAGCTTTACATCCTAATTCTTCCCAAAATTATCTTGATATAGGTTTTCTGAGATAAACTTAATGTGTTTTTCTTCATATTAAAGTTTGAGTAAGAAAACCCTTTTCTCATTTAACAAAACCAAATCACTTCTTGCAAGGAGAATATCACCAGCATATAGGACTAAAATTATAAGTTTACTCTTATTGACTTTAAGGTTTAAACAATGATCAACATTTTAGTAGATGTTAAACTTTACATACCATTGGTGGGATGCTTGTTTTAGTCTATATATTGATCTTTTAAAGAAACCTTCAATTAGAATCATGTATACCTCTTCTTCAGATCTTTATTCAAGTAAGGTCATTTTCACCACCATTTAATGTAACTCTTAATCAAAATGAACTGCAAAAGCTATGATAATTCTTAATGCAACTTTTTTATAAAAATGGAGAGAAAGTTTTATGGTAATCAATACCTCCTCTGAGTGAAACCTTTGACCACTAGTCTAACCTCATATCATTTAACATTACCAAACGGTAAGTAAATGAGTTGCTAGACTGGATTATTAGCCATTAATTTCATCTTTTTTATCATAGCTTTATGCTAAAGTATGAAATTTTCACTATTCATGGCTACTGAAAATGAGATCATTTTCATGTCTAATATTAAAATTAAACTTTTATAGGTATACAACCAAGTCATAGAAATGGCTAGTTTATTAAAGATTGGATCTTTTAATTCGATAATCATTTGTACATTTTGTATACCTTTAGTCAGTGAGATTAACGATCTATTATAAAGGTTGTATTTAATTTGGTTGCTCTCTAGTTAATTCTATATGTTTATTTTGAGAAACAATCAATTTTTTTATAAAAGATCAATCTAAATAAATTTATTCTTTAATAGTAACCTTGCAAGGAAAATAACTCCCATTAGACTCATGATCAATAAGAAATTTAGCATATCCAGTTTCAACAATTTTAGTTAAATTGAGAGACATTTGAAACCTATACCTCTTTAAGTTAATTGCATAGCCTATAACATTTAACTGTTCTTAGACCTAGTTTCCTTATGTTTAGATTATAAGCCTTCATTTTAACTAGACAATCCAAGTTCATAAATGTCTTAAGCTAGATTCCAACTATTTTGTAATTCTAAGAAAGTTTTAGAAACAATTTAGTTAAAAATTTAATGAAGACATCGACAACAGTTTTAATTCATGAATCCATAAACTTAGAAGAAGATGTATAATCTCTAAATATTATAGTTCTTTCTTTAGCTCCTTTTTGTAGACTTGTTAGTTTGCTTTTCCTTAATGTAACTAACTTAAGTGTCAATCTCAAAAGTTTCAAGAACTCCATCATTTTCAATTCTCCTAAAATTGTATACGGAGATGTGACATAATCTTTATATCATAACTATGAAGGAGTTTTTATCTATAGCACATTGACACTTCTAGAAATCATGTAAAAGTTAACAAACTTATTCTCATAATCAGGATCCAAGTTAATGATGAAAAATCCAATAGAAAAAAATTTCTTTTGAAATTTCAATAATAAAATTTAAAAATTTAAATTTAAAACTCTTTTTACGTAAGAAAATTTTTAAAATGAAAGATAAAACCCTTTTAACGTTTAAAACAAATCTTGACTTAAAAAAATGATCCTAATAGTCTTTAATGATTTCTATAGTAGATGTTCCTCCCACTTCCCTTAGTTTCCTTGACTTTATGAGACCTTAAATGGTTATAGAAATATAGTTCGTTGAACATAAGTTCGACCACCATGTATTATTAGGAACATCACCAAAAGAGATTCATACAAAATGAGTTTACCTTTATTTTTGAGTCCCTTTTATACTTTAGGCAATCTTTCCTTATGTGTCTGTGTTAAAACAAAATGAAAAACTAGATGCCATTTTCTTTATTGGCATTTTTCCTTTTTCACCTTTATAACATGTTTGCTTATCACTTTTTACCTTAAGTCACTAGCTAACTAAATCTAGTTTCTCACTCTTTTCCTCTTGAACATAGATAATTAAGAGTTCATTGATAGACCATTTCTTTTTATGTGTTTCTCATGGTCATACTCATTAGGAAAAAAGTTGAATATGAAAGTCATAAGAAATTTATTGCAAAAATTCAATTTTGAAGATTTAAGTCGAGCAACAATGTCTCTCAAATCCCGTAATATGCTCATGCATAACTCTTAGAGTTGTTGAACTTTATTCCTAAAAGCTTCTTTATCAAGGTGATAGCCAAAACCTTATCAGATTTAACAAACTAGTCTTTAGTGGCTTTGTAATAATCTTTTACCTTATAATAATTTAGGATGAAATCCTAATTTGATTTACTAATATAAGATTTGATGTAAATCATATTAAATGATTAGATTGCTCCTACTATATATCGAAATCTATTTTCTTTTTGTGTACTTTATTCATTGAGGATAACTTGTCCATTCGATATGCTAATTCAAGGTTCTTATCACCCAAAATAGTGTAATTTACTCCTTTCAACTAGGGTAATTTTGCATCACTATATATCATTTAATTCTAATAGCCTTATTAATCACAATAGTATAAATTGCTGTAAAATGCTAGGAAGTATACTTTAATTGAATAAAATACTTTATATTCAAATGTAGATCTAACCTTCTTGTGGGTAAAGGTGCATCATGTGTATAAATTTACACAACTTTATTTATAGAGTAATAACTTTAAAACACCAAAATTAAATAATTCATACCTGTGGGCCTAGGAAAATTTAATCATTTTATAAAATGTTATATTGTTTTATGCTTTAATTATTTTATAAAATTAATTATTTTCCTGTGGGGCCAAATAACTAATTTCATGGTCTAATATTTTGTGGATGTCATTTTTCTTTATATAGTTTTTAAATAACTACTATTTTATCTAAATCAATGAACTCAAGATGCTGTGGCTATTCTTAAGTTGATTTATAACTTAACAATAACATCTGACATGTATCTGTAAAACTTATTGCATATCATAAATAATTCTTTATCATGCCATTTTTCTTGTGTAGTTATTTAAAGTAAACCTTATTTTAAATAACTACCTATTTTCACCTAAATCAACCAATTTAAAATGTTTTGGCTAATTTTAAGCTAGTGATTTAGAACTTAAATAATGACATCCTTAGTATATATAGAATGTTTAATTGCATATTAATAATTGCCTAGAATATAATATGAAATCACGTTAACTTATTGTAATTATTGCATAAATAATTACATATTAATGTCATCGTCCGTGTGTAGTTATTTAAAAAAAATTATTTTAAATAACTACTATTTAACTAAATCAATTAATTGATTTAGATTCTTTATAATGACATAATATATATACCATAAATAATTACATACATGATTTAATAACTCTAATATGCACCAAATAAATTCATAGCATAAAATTTTATTGATCTCATTTACTGTATGTAGTTATTTAAGGAAATTAATTACCTTATTTCAAATAACTACAAACTTATCTAAATCATTTAACTTAAAACTTTATGGCTAATATCAAGTGATTTAGATTATTAACAAAGACACCATCCCTTATGTAGCAAAATAACATATGACAACGGAACATCAGCTTGTCATGCTATAACATATTCCAAAATCATGACCTAATATATATACTCTATAACATGCTTGCGATTAATCACATGCCCAAGACCATTATCATATATTGAATTGATGAATTTCATGACATAATTGTGCATCTTAAAATTGAAAAACTAAAGTGGTAAAATAAAATTTTTGGCAAACAAATTCAATTATGCACTTAGGTTGAAAATACATAAATATTGACACCTTATTGGAAGAGTACATATTGCTAATTAAAATCCTAACATTCAAAAATAAATTATCATGAAATAAAATTTCAAAATTTAAGCATAAATATATTTATTATTTAATTAAACATAAATATTAAATGATAAATATTTTATGAATTTCAAAAATCTCAAAAAAAATAAAAAATCAAAAAATAAAATAAAATAATCGAACATGTCTTAAAAATCAAAATAGCCCAAAACTAGGCCTTATGCACCTTTCAGTACTTGATTCTTGGCTGCCAGTGTTTCTCCAATTTACAGACCCACATGGGTTTTTATTGTTCATGTCCTATTTTTTTTAGTTCATCGGATCATGATTTAATACCCTATATAATATAACATATTGTACATGTAGATACCTCATTTCAACCAGGCCAACTCTTGGCACCCTAAGACTCAATTAAAGGATGATAAAATCAAAAATTAAAATAAAAACTACGAGATGACTGCGGGTTGCTATGCCGCCAAGCACTATTAGGTGACACGATGCCAGGCAAACAAAATTTTTTTGGGAAGGTTTGAAATAACTATGGGTCATATTAAAGGAAAATATAAAAATAAGGTATCAAAGGCCACTTTTCATGGTGTTATTGGAGTCATTCAGATGAGTACATGGATCAATTTCCCACTATTTATGACCAAGTTGAGGAAAATCAGGAAGCCACAGGTACATGCAAGTTATATTGGTGTACAAGTATTGATATGAGGCTTGACGTCGCCAAAAACTTGAATTTTCACATGTAGTATCGATACAAGAGGGTTTGGTATCGATACCTAAGATGTGGTGTTGATACCTAGCATGTTTGTATCGATACAAGCCTTGGCAGTAGCTAAAGTTGTGATTTTTGGCAAAATGTATCAATACACAAGCATGAGTTTTGATACAAATCCATGAAGTATCGATACAGGCCTCTAAGTCTCGAGACTGGAATTTTTACTTAGTATCGATACATATCTCACTGTATCAATACTCATGGGTAAAAAGTATCTGGTATATTAATAAAACATGTTTTATATCAATACACCAAGGCATTTTTGCCCAGTTCGAGCCACTTTTCACCCTTTGAAAACTCGATTTAAACATGTTTTCGCACCAAAGAACTATCATAAATCATTACAAACCTCAACTATGGGCTCATGAACTGATTTAAACAAATTTTTGGAGCCCAAACAATCAATGACAAAGGTCACTTTCATAAGATATATGGTTGTAAGAAAGTGTAGCAGGCATATCTCTAGTTGCTGGCTGTCACAACCATTCTGCCTCCTTGCTCAGCATGGCAAAACCAATGGGAAGAGAGTCCTTGAGCATGGTAGCTAGAGATGTCCCCTGGTGTAGGAGGGAAAGATAAAAAATACCCTTGTATTGTTTTATAAAATTAGGGGTTGAGCATTGAATAAGGGACTCTCAACTATCTAAAAAAGAAAAAGAGACCTTTAGTCATTTTTAAAAGGCTCTCCAGCAATCTCAAAAGACCCCATCCATTCATAAAAAAAAATCCTGTAGTAACTCTAGCTCCAAAATCTCACCAAAAGCACTATTCTATTGCCTTTCACCCTTGACCAACCTCTATTCTCGTAGCTCCCTAAAACAACTAGCAGAACACCTTCAGAAGCTCAACCTTTCATATACTTACATCCTCAAAACACCCCACTAGCAACCATATTACTAGAAACTTCTTCCTTTCATCCTTTTCTTGCTAAATAGTAGCAAAAGAGGGAAAAAACTGAGCTTAAAGTCACTGCTTTAAAAAAAGAAGGAAAGTTCAAGCTTTTGCTAGTATATTTTCTACATTGTTCCATACATTTTTTGTTTTGATCATCCATTTCATTTTAATGAGCCTTTCATGCTGCCATGACCCTTCTAAGACTCTCATGCATCATTATTGCCTTAGTTGTGGTAGTCTTAGGATCTTAATGACCCTCTTGACACCTTGCTGTTGTTTGGATATATAAATTCACCATACTTCATTTTATCATTGCATAGCCTCTGTTCATGCATCTTTTGCCATGTTCCTTCTTATTCACATATCCATCTCATATTTAAATGGTCACTTTAACATGTCTTATGTATGTTCATACATTTTCTTTTGTTTTAAGGAGTCTCATGAAATAAAAATGCTATCTTAATAACTCTAGCATCCATTTCTTTGTTTAAACATATTCATATCATCTCCATGCACCCTATTTGTCATCTTCTTGCATTTTTGTCACCCATTTTCATGTCAAAATGTTATCTTTGTATATCTGCATGTTTAATCCATTTTGTCTTTGTATGTGTTGTATTTTGTTCATGGTATCTCCATTAAAACGCTGGCATGTTTCTTAAAACCTAATTTTTAGAAAAATTCCCAAGTTAAGTTCATGCTACCTCCAATAAATGAAGAATAGAATGGACTTAATGTTTTCATAAAATTGGTCTTCCAATCTTGGGGGTGGATCAACATTTTAGCTTTGGATTCATGGTGAAATAAGTTCATTTTTTTTTAAAAAGAGATCCTTTTTAGTATTAAACCTTGATCTTGAGTCCTATGTTCCCTTTAATAACATAGTCAATGGGTTATTTCATAGTCCCAAACTACTCTGGGATTATGGAATGAACTTGTGAAGTCCATGTTACTTTTTGTCACGGACATTCTAGACCCGAGTCTATCTTCGAAAAAATTAGAATATCGAATAATCCCCTTGTTTTTACTCTGGTAACACTATAGTTTGGATTTGTAAAATCATTTTCAAACCATAAAATTTTTTCTTAGATTTTTTTAATATTTTTCCCCTAAGGGGCATCAAATTACCTTTCTTATGGTGTCTTATTTGTCCTTAGATAATCTCCGATGAGGGAGTTATGATTTTTTGAACCTTTGCTGTTTGAAACCCCTAGAATGGTATGCAATATTCTGTTCGAGCCATCTTGGTACATCAAATGATTTTTATGAAATTTTTAAATATTTTTCTTAAAAATTTCACAAAAGTCTTTTTCTAGAAAGGCATTGTTCATGATCTAACAATTCCAGACAAGCTTGGAACGATTTTCCAAAATCCATCATGCCCTTTTCCTTGTACATACAGCCAGTGTCAAGATAGACTTAACTTCAAAAATTAATTCTGCATAGCAAGTGATTTTCTAGGATTTTTTGAATATTTATACATTAAACCTTATTGCGTTACCTTTCCATTGGTACCTTATTTACCCTCTAAAGCCTTTGGATGCACATGAAAAAAATGCGAGAATAAATATGACATGATGTTGTCTCCTTTTTTCAACTTAATTTTTGAATCTCCTTTTATCGAGATGTTCGAATGTCTCAAAATGCATTTGGTTGGTTCCACAACACCAACCCTTTTTGACTTGGATCAAGGCTAAAAAGACAAAAATAAGAAGATTTTATATTAAAATTTTTGCTAGTGGAGATACTCTAACTCTATTGCTCTGAGGGAATACTTCAATCCTGTTTTTAATTAAAAATCTAACTTTTCTCTTCATTCCTAATTATTTTCCTAACACTATCTTTGGGGATAGTCCAACCCCACTACTTTAAGGGGATATTCCAACCTGTTTTTAACTAAAGATTCAAATTTTCTCTTTATTCCTAAATATTTTCCTAACTCTATAATTGGGCATACTCTAACCCCACCTTTCTGAGGGGATACTCCAACCCCATTTTACCTAAAAAAACCCAAAATTTTATCTTTTTTGGCTGCCTCAAACTGCTTTGATTAAAATCATCTTTGTCCCTTAAATCACTACCAGATCTAGACCTATCTCTAAAATTTTCATCTCGATTATTCTTCAATAATTGAAGCCAATTATGAGATACATTTTAATCACCTTTCTTTTTTGTGTTCTTTTGTTTGTGATTGCTTATTTATGATATTACTATATTTCTCTTTTTCTGTCTTACTATCAATAAAATTTATTGGGCAATGTTCAGTGTTGGTATCTCTCCAGTGCCTAATACGAAACATCCAACTTTTTAAATCTGATCTGGATGTTGTTTTCACAAAAATCTGAATGTTCCTTACATCTTCGAGGCACATAGGTGATCTAATTTTCTTTAAAACCTAGATTTCTATTTTCCACCAAAACTTTATGTATTTAAGAGGATTATATCTAAATAAAGACTAAATCGAACTGATTTAACCAAGACCAAAGTGAGAACATAGGTAGTAGGTACCGATTTTAGGCATCATGGGGATGCGACTCTTTCCTCACACGTAGCCAACTCCCAAACCCAACTGATGAATCTTTAAGCTTTTGTAGACCTTGAAATTGAGTTTCGTAACTAAAAATTTTATTTTTAATAGGCAATCGATTCTGCCTAGCCTGAATAATCGGTGGTGACTTTAAGTTTATGGCTACTTCATGGTGGCCATCTGAGACTAGTTAGATGAGCAATTCGCTTGACTGTTTCTTCCCTTTCCTTCTCATTATTATGCCTAATTCAAATCCGATGATGGGATAACTCAAAGGCTCAACCATAACCAACCATTATTTATTTTTAAGTCGAGCGTGTCATGCCGTTCAGATCGTTTGAAGTTTTAAAGGTGGGGCACGTGGCAATAACTTGGCAACTTCTCTAGGGACTTAAACTAGAGAGTTAGGCCTATAACTAGCTATTGCTCACTCGGGGTTTTTCAATCTCCATAATTATTTAGATATAACTCTCTTTTATTTTTGCATACTAATATTTATTGTTTATGTTTTCATCCTATGATTGTTAGGGATTATTTGTGCTCAATTAAATGTTGATTTAAATAAATATGGCAATATGGGAGTAAAACAAAAAGGTTTGATTATTTTGCCGGCACACACTATGCATTTGCATTTACGCTAGACTCCCACCAAACACCATGGTGTGTTTAGTATCCTAATTATTAAGAGAAAGTGAGCCATCTACCTTCTTGAGTAACCCTCTGCATAGGCATGGCAAAACCTTTTGGGATGTAAATTACCTATGTCTCTTGTGAGCACCCCTCTACATTTGCATAGGGAAATACATCCACCATATCAAACCTTATTAAACCCATGATAGGCCTAGGACTGGGGTGCCTTGGCTGTCCTTACCAGACAGAGGAGCGATTCGGATACCAAAATAGGCATCAACTTAAACCCATATAGTGAACCCTACAAGCCAAACCATTGTAAACCATACCTAATGCTGTTAGAATAACCCAAAGAGTAGGATCACTTTGGGAAACATTTCTTACCTTTACTCTTATATACCATAGTTATGTGGGCAATGATGGGTGAACATTGTCATTCGCTTTTGTCATTTTTATTATCATGATCATTCCTTTGGGATATGCCATTACGTTTGATAGAAAATCCTCTTTAATAAGTGGCTAAGGACAAGTGAATGCCATTACCTGCAATGCCATCTTAAAAATAGTTATATCTAACCGAAATAAGCCATCTTACCCGAATGACAGCTTAGCATTTACTTAACATATATGGTGATGAATGAACATCACTGTTTGGACTGTAAGTCTTAATCTTCACGTGGTATCATGTTTTTTTGTGAAGAGGCAATTTTAATATGGACATGCCATTATGCTGCCTGTTTAATACCTCAACATTCATGATCATCATGTTTGCCCTTAGGCATCGTACCGCCTATTCTCGAGGTAAATTTTGTGATATGCTTCTATTGCTATTCCTTATTTTCTTTATCTTTTGCCTATTATTTCATATTGGCTGCTAACTTGTTCCTTTTTTGCTTTCTTTTTCACCATGCATCATTTAATCATAATCATCATCACCATGGGACAATTGGTTAATGGTTCAATGTTCATCAAGGGGTGTCTATCATAGAGCAATAGTCCATTTTGGAGCTAAAGCCCCTTGAGGAAGTCTGAGCATGGTCAGAATATTGACAGTGTGAAGATGGAGATGCCCTTAAACTAGGGTATGTCTCAATAGTGCGTGAATGGATCAAGATAAGGTACCCTCAAAATGATTGGTAGGATTTAAGGATTATATGGACCAATTGGGACAATACTAAAAGGGAATCATTCACTAAGAGATACAGAGATATTGCTCTTCTACTCCAAGTTCATTTAGATGTCGGTTTGTTGCAAGTAGCCTCTCAGTTTTGGAATCCTGCATACTGGTGTTTCATTTTCAATCATTAAGATTTGGTCCCTGCGATTCATGAGTACACCGCATTACTTAACATTGAGAGGGCAAAGGTCAATAGAATATACTACAAAGTGTTGAACCCTCCAACTTTCAAGAAAAGATTAGCTCAAATTCTCAGGGAAATAGAGTCTTGGATTAAGAGTCATAACAAAACAAAGGGGAATAGTGAATGCATCTCATGGGCTAGTTTGAAAGAAGCAATGGTGAGTACAGTTGACATCCAAAAAATCCAAGATATCTACACTTTGGTGATACATGGTTTGGTTGTATTCCTAAAGACATTAGGCTATGTTAAAGCTACGGTAGCGGATGCCTTTTCTCATTTATGCTGCAACATCAATCTTGCACCAGCCATCATTACCGAAACTATTCAAGCTCTTAACTTTTGTAAGAAAATAGGTACAGGTCACTTCATCAGATGTGCATCGTTCTTTCACATTTGGCTTGTTAGTCATTTTGGCCCCGAAGAAAGTAGGACGTCGTACTGCTTCTTACCTAACTTTAGCCCTATCTCTAAGATACTTGAAAAGGAATGGCCTCAAGACAAATCTGAAGAGTAATAGGTCCAAAAATTCCAGAACCTCAAGGGGAAGGAGGTAACATGGAAGGCCTTTTTGGTTGTCCTTATAAATGGTCATATATCAATGCAGAGATTACAGTTATGTGCCGCTCATAGGATTATGGGGAAGCACTAGTGATGACACCTTTTAGTCCTTCGATAATTTCAATGCCGTGAATTCATCCCCTTTGTCTAAGACTTAGAGTTATGGGATTTTGACTATGGTGAGTTGACTATAAGTTGAAAATCCATCTAGACTTTCGTGCATTGAAAAAAACTTGATGCATGGAAAGATATGGGAGAAAGAGTAGTATAACCCCAAGATATGATAAATGGAGGATCTGTTACATTAATGATGCCATACCACTATCTGGTGTCGAGACATCACAAATGCCAATTGATGAATTTCTCTTTGAAATTGAATTACTGAAGCGAGATTCGAACGAAAAAAGTTGACCTTTGCCAAGGAAGTTACTTGATTAAAGAAGGAAAATAGTTAATTGAAAGTGGACCTCTACCTTAGAGATGGTGAGATGAATAGGGCATTGTTAAGGAGAAAAACCACCTCAAGGAGGACCTTAAGAGTTTGAAAAAAATATTATGTGGCCCTTAACAAAGTAAGCAAGTCTCGAAGACTTTGAAAGTCATCAATTGAGTGGAGGACATAAACTACTACTCACAAGAAGGAACTACACCAATGGAGATAAGCTGTTAAGGTCAATAGGGAAAAGTTTGTTAAAACCCAAGCTCTTGCATCAACATATTGAAGGAAGAATAAATGGTTAGAAGCTTGAGTTCTAGATTTAAGAGTAAATTAGGTAAAAAATGGAGCTCTGACACTTAAAATTTAAGATCTAGAGCATTCTCTTCAAGCTCACCAAGACTAAGTTGATGCAGTGTTGAGAGCCTTGGAACAACGAGAATAAGAATGGCTTCAAGTGGTTAATCACGCATACCAAAACTATTAGGACCATCATCACTATTTCACAGAGCAGATTTAGGTAGCTTAATTGGAGGCCGAGAACATAATGGATGTGGCTTGACCCTAACACATGATATCTTCCCTATTAGAGCCCATGAACAAGATTTGTTATATTTTTTAAACCTATAATCAGGCAATGTAACCATGTTAGGCATTTTTGAATGTAATCATATGTAATTGGAACATTTTGTTGCTTTAATGAAAGATGCCATAGATAAAGCTGCCCCTTATCCAATTGTCCTTTTTGCATTTGCATGACTAACTTAATTCTTTTATAGTTTTATTCATTCATTTATCTTCATGATCGCATATTTACTCTTATTGCATTACAAAGGCCTAATCCAAAAATAATTTAAAGTGAAGGTGATCTAAAACACGAAACCTACAGTTCACCATCGGTACAACACTTGCAATCATCAAAAAACGATGATAAATGATCACCAAGCCTACATTGAAAGACTTGAGCTCATGTATAAAATGTCTCAAGAACAATCACTCCGTAAGAATGAGGAACTTCAAGCTTAGATTGCTGAACTAATCAAGCTGCTCTCCAATGTATTGAAAGAAAAATGGTAGACAAGCATAATTGAGGTTAGAAAAGTTTCAGCCAATCTTGAAAGTAATTTGAATGGTAGTACTAAAGCCACCAATGCTTAGGAAGGGATAGTGCATAAGCAATATCCTCTGGTAGCAAACATGCCACCAACTCAGTCATTCATTTACATCAATCCTGCAATAGCATCCTATTTGATTCAAGGATTTTAAGGCACAAGCTCTTCACTAGCAAGACCTATAGTCCCAGACTTGATGAGCAAATGGAGCAAGAGAAAGCAAAGAGGCCTTCAAAAAATTATAAGGACTTGGACAAGTATCAGACACTAGAAAAGCACCTTCAAGTTATTGAAGGAACTAACAAATTTGGAATCATAGACGTAAAATCATTAGGGTTGGTTTTGAGTCTTGTTATCCTCCCTAACTGTAAAGTGCTTGATTTTGAAAAATACAATAGGAGTACTGACCCTACTGACCATCTTCGCATGAACCATTGTAAAATAGTGAGGTATGAAGAGAACGAGAAGCTACTGATTCATTGCTTCTAGGATAGTCTGATTGGAGTAGCTCTCCAATGATACATAGGGCTTGATCTTGTAAGAATTCGAACATGGGTAGATTTAACATGCGCATTCCTTGAACAGTATAAGCATATGTCTAATTAGGTTCCAAATTGCTTCACTCTCATGAATATAGAGAAGAAATCTTCCGAGAACTTTCAACAGTATGCTTAAAGATGAAGAGAGGAGGCAACTCAAGTTTATCCCCTTTTGACTAAAAAAGAAATGGCAGTCATATATGTTGGCACCCTATGAGCTCCTTATTATGAAAGCTAGTAGGAACTGCCACGAAAAATTTTACCGATATGGTTATAGTAGGTGAAATAATTAAGAACACCATCAAAAGCGAAAGGATATCCATTGAAGAAACATTTGGATCAGTAAAAAAGATAGAAGTAAGGGTAAAGAGAAGGAGGTGAATGTTGTTGATGAAAATTAGGCCAGGTTTAATCAAAGTCTGCATCTAACATAGCCCATGTACCTCTCGAGCATGTTAAAGAGTCTTACCCTTGACTCATTAGCACCGGAACCAATTAATGCTACCAAGTTTGCTCTAGCTATGAGTTTTCCATTGAATCCCATTCAAAATGTAGCCTAAAGTGCCTAGCCTCATAATGTGAATAATACAAGAGCCCTAAACAATCAACAAGCAACTTGAGAAATAGAGCACTTTAAACCACTCCTTTATTCCTATAGAAAAATTTACTCTCACTTATTGAAAAGTAAACTAGTGGCCTCAGTATTCACAAACCCTAGATGACCACCATACCCCAGATGGTATGATGAAAATGCTTATTATGAATACCAAACTAGAGCATAAGGCCATTCCATTAAGAAAGGCACTTCGTTTAAAAGAATGGTGCAGGGTCTACTAGAAAAAAGAGTGGTCAAGATAGAGCAAGGTCTTGGACCCAATGTTGGGTCTAATCCACTCCCTAATCATGTCGAATAAAAAGTGAATGCGATATCTGAGGTAGAGATGGGAAAGGTTGTTGGGTCAAAAGAAGCATTAGAGAAGTCAAAACCTCAATGAGTAGGTCGAGCTATAGATGACTATTAGCTTTTAGACTTTGAATTTCCTAACAAAGACTTTATCTGCATATCTGAGGTAGAGAACACTGTCAAGTGTGGGTCGTTATAGAAAATGTATTTCGATGGAACTTTAAATGCACTGGGTTATGGAATTGGGGCAATTCTCATCTCGCCTAAGGGAAACCATTACCTTTTCATAGCCAAGTTGAACTTTAACTGCACCAACAATATAGCTGAATATGAGGCTTGCATTATAAGACTTCAAGCAGCCAATGAAAGGGGCATTCGAACACTGCAAGTGTTTAGAGATCCAGCCTTCATCATTTACCATCTGAAGGGAGAATAGCAAACACGTGATGCTAAACTGGTCCACTATAGGGATCTAAAATTAAAGCTCAAGAAAGAGTTTGATGATATTGGCTTTTAACATTTACCTTAAGAAAAAAACTAGATTGCTGACGCCTTGGCCACTTTATCATCCATGTTTAAAGTCAATTAAGAATCAGACGTTGCTTCTCTTCAAATAAGCATCTATACAACCCCGACACATTGTCAGAATATTGGAAAAGAGAAAGATGGTTTGCCATGGTATCATGACATCCTTCAGTACATTAAGGATCAATGGTACCCAAAAGATGCCACCAAAACTAACAAGAGAACCATCAGACGATTAGCTACAAATTTTATTTTAGATGGTGTGATTTTGTACAAAGAAGGCTGGGATCAGCTGTTATTCTGATCCTGGATGCCTCTGAAGCCAAAAGAATACTTGAAGAAGTTCATGAAGGAATTTGTGGTATGCATGCCAATGGACACAGAATGACAAGACAAGTCATGCGATCAGGCTACTATTGGTTAACTCTTGGAAAGGATTGTATTAACTATGCTTGAAAATGTCACAAATGCCAAATCTACGCTGACGAAATCCATGTCCCATCGACACCACTACATGTTATGATAGCTCCATGGCCTTTTTCTATATGGGGCATGGACATGATCGGACCAATTACCCCTAAGGCTTTTAATGGCCATTGCTTCATTTTGGTCACAATCAATTATTTCACCAAATGGGTAGAGGCAGCTTCTATGCCAATGTCACCAGATATGTCATGTGCAACTTTATAAAATGGGACATCATTTGTATACATAGTCTTCCCAAACAGATCATCACAGATAATGCACGTAATCTAAAGAACAATGTGATGCAAGCAGTTTGCTCTTAGTTTAAGATTCAACATCGAAACTTCATCTCGTAACATCTAAAAATGAATGAGGCAGTTGAAGCAGCCAACAAGAATATCAAGAAGATAGTTGAAAAGATGGTTGAGACATACAAAAATTGGCAAGAAAAGTTACCTTTTGCCTTACATGCCTATCACACAGAAGTATGAACTTCCATGGGTGCTACCTCATTCTTTCTGGTCTATGGCATGGAGGCTATCTTGCCAATCAAGGTTGAAATCCCTTCACTTAGAGTCTTGATAGAATCCCAACTTGAAGAAGTTGAATAGGGTAAGAGCCGATATGAGTAACTCAATCTCATTGAAGAGAAAAGAATTTAGGCCATTTGTCACGGGTTGTTGTATCAGAAGCAGATAATGAAGGCCCATAACAAAAGGTCTGTCCTCGCCAATTTTGAGGAGGTGACTTGGTACTCAAACAAATTCTTTCAATTCCATAAAGTTGCTCACAAAAAATGGACCCTAAATTGGGAAGGGCCATATGTGGTGAAACATGTATTCTCTAGAGGAGCCCTAATCTTAACCGAGATGGATGGTAGCAACCTACCTAACCCTATGAATTCTGACTTTGAAACATGTTTTTAGTTTTGACACGCAGCTTATTGTATCGATACTCATGGGCAAAAAGTACTTGGTGTATATATACAATATGTTTTGTATTGATACGCCAAGGCATTTTTGCCCAGTTTGAGCCACTTTTCAGCCTTCAAAAACTCGACTTAAATATGTTTTTGCACTAAGAAACTATCATATATCATTGTAAACCTCAGCTATGGGCTCATGAAGGGATTCAAAGAAATTTTTGGAGCCCAAACAATCAATGACAAAGGTCACTTTTATAAGATATATGTTTGTAAGAGCTATGGTAGGCATATCTCTAGTTGCAGGCTGCCATAGCCTTTCTGCCTCCTTGCTTAGCATCGTAGAACCAATGGAAAAAAAGTTAGTTGAGCATGGTAGCTAGAGATGTACCCTAGTCCAAGAGGGAAAGATAAAAAATACCCTTGCATTGTTATCTAAAGTAGGGGCTAAGCATTGAATAAGGGACTTTAAGCTATCTAAAAAAAGGAAAAAAGACCTTTAGCCATTTTCAAAAGGCTCTTTAGTAATCTCAAAAGACTCCATCCATTCCCAAAAAAAGAAAAAAACCTCTAGCAACTCCAATTCCAAAAACTCACCAAAAATAATATTCTATTGCCTTTCACCCTTAATCAACCTCCATTGCCGCAGCTTTCTAAAACCACCATTAGAACACCTTCAAAAACTCAACCTTTCACATAATTTCATCCTCAAAACACCTTTCCAGCAACCATATTACTAGAAAGCTTTTTCCTTTCATTTCTTTTGCTAAATAATAGCGAAAAGAGGGAAGAAACTGAGCTTAAAGTCACTGGTTTAAAAACGAAGGAAAGTTCAAGCTTTTGCTGGTATATTTTCTACCTTATTCCATACATTTTCTGTTTTGATCATCCATTTCATTTTAGTGAGCCCTTTATGCTGCCATGACCCTTCTAAAACTTTCATGCATCATTATTGCCTTGGTTGTGGTAGTCTTAGGATCTTGATAACCCTCTTGACACCTTGATGCTGTTTGGATATACAAACTCACCATACTTCATTTTTATCATTGCACAGCCTTTATTCATGCATATTTTGCCATGTTCCTTCCATATTCACATATCCATCTCATTTTAAATGGTCATCTTAACATGTCTTATGTATGTTCATACATTTTCTTTTGTTTTAAGGAGTCTTATGAAATAAAAATGTTGTCTTGACAACTCTAGCATCCATTCCTTTATTTAAACATGTTCATATCATCTCCATGCACCATATTTGTCATCACCTTGCATTTTTGTCACCTATTTTCATGTCAAAATGTCATCTTTGTATGTTTGCATGTTTAATCCATTTTGTCTTTTTTATGTGCTGTATTTTGTTCATTATATCTCCATTAAAATGTTTTCTTGTTTCTTAAAACCTAATTTTTTAGAAAAATCCCCAGGTTAAGTTCATGCTATTTCCAATAGATGAAGAATAGCATGGACTTAATGTTTTCATAAAATTGGTCTTTTAATATTGGGGGTAAATCAACATTTTAGCTTTGGATTCATGGTGAAATAAGTTATTTTTTCAAAAGAAAAAAAAGAAATCCTTTTTATTATTAAACCTCGATCTTGAGTCTCATATTCCTTTTAGTGACATGGTTAACAAGTTGTTCCATCATTCCAAACTACTCTGAGATAGTGGAATGAACTTTTAAAGCCTATGTTACTTTCTATCATGGATGTTCAAATATCCTAGACTAGAGTTTATCTTTGAAAGAATCGAAATATCAAATGATCCCTTTGTTTTTGCTTTGGTATTACTGTAGTTCAGATTTGAAAAATCATTTTCAAACCAAAAAATGTTTTCTTAGATTTTCCTAATATTTTCCCCTAAGGGGCATTGAATTATTTTTCTAACAATGTTTTATTTGCCCTCGGATAATCCTAGATGAGGGAGTTATGATTTTTCAAACCTTTACTATTTAGAACCCCTATAATCAGTGTGTAATATTATGTTTGAGCCATTTTGGTCCATCAAATGATTTTTATGAAATTTTGAAATATGTTTCTTAAAAATTTCACAAACTTCCCTTTTGGAAAGGTATTGTTCATGATATAACGATTCTGGACAAGCTTGGAACGATTTTCCATAGTCTATCATGCCCTTTTCCTTGTACTGCCTAGAAAGTGATTTTTTAGGATTTTTAGAATATTTTTACATTAAACCTTATCGAGTTAACTTTCCAATAGTGCCTCATTTACCCTCTGAAGCCCTTGGATGCACTCAAAAAAAAAATTAGGGAATGGAGATGACACAATGTTGTCTCCTATTTTCAACTTAATTTTTGAATATCCTTTTATCGAGATGTCCGAATGTCTAAAAATGCATCCGGTTGGTTCCTCCACAACACCAGCCTCATTTGACTCAGATCAAGGCTGAAAATACAATAATATAAAAAAGGATTTCATATTAAAATTTTTGCTTATGGAAATACTTCAACTTTATTGCTCCGAGTGTATACTCCAACCCCGTTTTTAATTAAAAATCTAAATTTTCTCTTTATTCCTAAATATTTTCCTAACTCTATCTTTAGGGATACTCTAGCCCTGTATTACCTTGAAAAAACTAAAATTTTCTCTCTTTTAGGTGCCTTAAACTGCTTTGATTAAAATCATTTTTGTCCCTCCAATCACCATCGAATCCATACCTATCTTTAAAATTATCATCCCAATTTTCTTCAATAATCAAAGGCAATTATGAGATATATTTCAATCATCCTTCCTTTTTCATGTTCTTTTGTTTATGATTGGTTGTTTATGATATTATTATATTTCTCCTTTTCTGTTTTCCTAACACATTTCTTTTTGTAATGATTATATGCATTCATGTCTAAAATTTGTTTTTTTCAATAAAATTTACAAGGCAATGTCCCGTGTTGGTATCTTTCCAATGCCTAATACAAAACACCCAACTTTTTAAATCTGATCCAGATATTGTTTTCACAAAAATCCCTATGTTTTCACATCTCCAAGGCGCATAGGTGATCTAATTTTCTTTAAAACTTGGATTTGTATTTTCCACCAAAACTTTAGGCATTGAAAAGGATTATAACTAAATAAAGACTAAATGGAATGATTTAATTAAGAGCAAAGTAAGACATAGTTAGTAGGCACCAATTTCGAACGTTGCAGGGATGCTAATCCTTCCTCATATGTAACCAACTCCCAAACCCAACCAACAAATCTCTGAGCTTTGTAGACCTTGAAATCAATGTTTCGAGCTTCGTAACTTAGAATATTGTTTTCAATAGGCATCCGATTCTGCCTAGCCCAAAATGATCGGTGGCAACTCCAAGTTTATGGCCACTTCATGGTGGCTATCCGAGACTAGTTGGATGAGTGATTTGCCCGATGATCTCTTTCCACTCCTTCCATTATTATAACTAATCCAAATCCCAATCATGGGATAACTCAAATACTTGACCACAACCGACCATCATTTATTTTTAAGTCGAGTGCGCCATGCCTTTCGAATCGTTTGAAGTTTTAAAGGCAGGGCACATGGCAACAGTAAAATATTATTTTAAGCAAAAATATAGATGCCCCATAGGCATACGATCATTTGGCATTCACTTTAAATCTTAAGAGGATATATATATATATATAT